>OMKZ01019948.1:51503-77204 GCA_900302535.1 Neoniphon sammara
TGCTGCAGCAGCTCCGCATCCCTGCAGCTCTCCTCGGCCAGCAGGGCGACACGCTGCTGCAGGAAGTCAACCAGGCCCTGCAGGAGACAAACAAGCAGGTGAGATACTGACACGCTCCCATATACACACACATGCACAGGGATGGCAAGTAAATCATTACATGTGAATAATTCAGACTCTTTCCCATACTTGTCACATTGCAGTGTTGAAATAGTTGGCAGTATACATTTATGTAACCCCAAAATTGTTTATTTTCTATTTTATGGCATTTCATGTTTTTATAGTTCGTTTTTTTTCCACTATTTATTGCATCTACTGTTTTTATTGCCTATTTTCCATTTGTCTTGCATGTTTATATTCTAGTTTTCTTTTTTCCCCGCTGAATACTATTACTCTTACTGCTGCAAAGACTTAACTTGCCCACAGGCATCAATAAAAGTTTCATCTCATCTTATCTTATTCGTGCTGTGCTGCATAGACACAACACACACATACATATATTATCACATGTGGTGAATATTGTCCACATCATTGCTTTTGTGCTTTTAAAAACATGCGACCACACTTGAGGTTGCCTGATTAAACCATTATTATTCACAGTTTGTACAGATCAGAAGTGATATCCAACACATCCATCAGGTCACAGAGTTTATGGCAAGCCCAAACAAAGGTTTAGCTCACATCAAATAAATCTAGGTGGGGAAAGTGAAGGAGACACGCTCTGCCATCATTCAACAAATACCACTGAGGTGTCGTGGAGATTGGTGCTTTATCAAAAACTGTTCCACTGGACTTGATCAGTGGCCAGCAGAACAAAACTGTGGTTCTACTGGGCAGCTCCCAAGTAAAAAAGTGTGTAACTGTATGAGTGTGAAGCAGGACATTGCTGAGATGTTATAGACATGATTTTTTGTTTTGTTTTGTTTTTGTAAAGGGATTTCACTGGAATTTGAAAAGTGAATCTTCAGATCATGATCAAATATTGAAATCATCCAGAGCTAATGGTAATGAAAGTTATCTATTTACACAATGTTAACTCTGGAACTTAACTGCAGTGCAATTACAGTAATTGCGGCATAGGTGCCCCACTGGCAAGGTCTTGCATGAATAGCTTAAAATAATGAGGCTGGAATGAGGTTGAACACAATTACACAAATGAAAAAATCTTTCAGGATTGGAAAGAAGTTGGCCACCCACATATTGCCCAACAAGACTGTAATTAGCACACCAAAGTTTTTGGGTTAAAACAGAGCTGTTGTTCAGGGAGTCATATGGTGGGGTTGATTACTAGAATAAAACATTACGATCTTTAAATATTCCCAAAAGGCAATTATATTTACAGACAGCAGAGCAGAGGTAGTATTATGAAGCTTACTTACTCTTGTTAATAATTAATAAACCGGTTCAAACTAGCCACACTGGCCTGTAATCCAGCAAGTTACTTCCCCTGCTGACCTTCCAAGATCATGAATGTCATGACTGAATGAAAACAAGAAGTCATTGCCATTTATATTTTTCATTTCCATTTTGACCAAAGTTCCTTCATTTCCATTTAAAGTTTGCCAGTTATCTAACTTGTGCCAAAAACTGTGGTTTCTTTGGCTCCACACAATGACTGAACCAATGAGGTTATCCTGTGTTTATCAGAACTAGGAACTGAGAAGCTTCTTACTTCCAAGTAGGAAAAATCCACATGAACAGCCCCCATACTCATAATTCATAGTCAAAAGCTTTGGGCTTCGGTGGTCCAATTTATCTGAGATGTAGCTCTGTCATGACATTTTACCATAATGAGCAGCACTGCAATGTTTGTTGTAAATAGTGAGAGCAGTAAATGACAGCACACTTAAGCATTTAGTTACATGTTCAACCTGTTTGTGTAGACAAGCATTACATAAAAAATATAGTAGGTCATTATTAATTGGAAGGTTTAGGTGTTCTATAGGTTAATTTGTAGTCAGTTATTTATGAAACTCATATTTAACTATTTAAGGTGAACTGCTTGGTCTGCTAGCAGCCTTGCCTCAATTAATAGATAGAGTGCTGGCTACAGGCTGAAGTCACAAACATACATAGGATGATCTGCAACTCCCCTAAAAAAGGTTCATTACTTAAAAAATTACAATTACAATGTTCTTCTTCATTTTGAAGCGTTTTTCGGCTAGTAAAATTGGAATTATATAAGTTGTGGACCTTTCACTTGGAGTTGCGGACCATCCTATGCATGTTCATAAAAATGTCATAGTAAATATAAATTTCAGTGCTACTGTCAATACCTAATAATCTCATTGACTTTTGCTCTTCTTCTTTGGGCTTTTGGAAGAGCTTCTGTATTCCAAAGCTTTTGCTGTTGTAAAAACAGCTAAACACATCATGACAAACACAACTTACCTCCAGGTGTCCATTTTGTTCCAACCTCACCTCAGCCCCTTGAATGCTCTGAGGTAGGAAGTGGGAAGCTCTGAGTCAGAGACTTACCAGCTCTCACTTATGTTGAACACAGCATTATTTGTGCCTCCAGAGTAACTCTGCCTCTGAGAAATGCTAATGTTAAACTGAAGTTATTCACCTGTTGCTCGCGCAGCCTGCTGATGAGTCGGTCGTGTTTGACCCTCAGCTCCGTGTTGATCTGCTCCTGCTGGAGGAGTCGAGCTGCCACAGCTTCCAGATTGCTCTGCAGCCTCCTCTCTTTCTCTCTGGCCACCAGACACTCCCTGTCCAGCACTGCTGCACCGCACAGGAGAAACACCACAGTGACGTTGGACTCATTTCTTGAATTCATATGTAAGGGATAATGTCCAGCCAGCCGATCACTATCGCAAAATAAACCCTGACAAGGTGATCAGGACCCCACTTAAATTAACATCCCTGGTTGGCTAGAAATGTTCACACTTCAACTAGTTCATGTTTTCCTATTTTTCTTTTCTTTTCTGGTGATAGTTCAGCCTCAAGCCATGAAACAAACATTTCATGTCCCTCATTAAATTAAGTGATATCCATGTTGTAATGACTTTTTGGCTCCACCAGGTGTCATTGTTAACTAGCTTGATTAATTGTAGCAAATGGACTGGACTTTTGTGCAGACTAAATATAAAACCTGCTTGAAGGGATGGTCCATATTAACAGTAAGTTCTTCATATGGTTTTTATGAAATACACTGGACTGCAGGATGCTGCGATTGCACAAAGCTGTGTAATGAATTGTGCCACCCAAGCATATGTTTTGATGAAAGTGGCAGTGAGTAAGAGTCTTACTGCCCCATATAGCACAAAATGACCATGATATATGTGGAGTCTATGCCAGACTCATTTCACAGTGCCAGGGACTTGAGATAAGTTATGTTAATGCTGTTGCGATTGCTACTGTTCATGAGTAGAGGGCATATAGATCACTTCATGCTCCTTTTAGTTCACTGTGGCATTCTTTTTCTCCCCGTCTCTTGCTCTCTTTCTTTCTCTCTCCAACTTCCTTCACTTGTTCCTTATAACTCACTCTGTTACTTATTATGAAATGTGAATATTATTGTTCAGCTAAATGTGCTGCTGCTGTCCTATCCAAGTCTCCCTCTGCAAAGAAAACTTTGAACTCAGTGGGACTAAACTGGTAAAATAAAACAACACAAATGTACCCTGCATGGCATCTGTGCAGCTGTCAGTGGTAAATGTGATTTAGATATACTTTGGGGCCTGGAGGCAGTTGGCTAACCAGGCTGATGACTGAAAAAGCCTTGATGTCTAATTGCGTGCCTGAGCCTTGATTACAAAATTCTTTGATAATTGATGTTTGCGTTTCATTCAGCTGGTTGGTTTTATCTCTGCTCTTATGATAGATGATAGACCATTTCTTTCATAATATAATCTGTTACACATTGGGATTGTGTGATTTAAATGGTAGTCAACAATGTCAGTTGCTCAGTGATGTACTCAGATTATTTTGAGTCACTCTCTGAAACATTACTAAAGGGCAAATCTCTGAAATTGGACAATGGATCATTCATTACAATTTAATGATAACTTTGGTCCTGTTTACCTTAATGGGTAGGGCAAAGCACTGACACTGCAAAGGTCAAAGGTTCAGTTCCTACTGGGGCCAACTGTGCTTAACATGTATGCACTCATTGTGCCAGAAGGTGCTTTGCTTATTAAGTGTTCATTAAATGGCATGTCTCCAATCTGAAGGAGCCTTATTGGCATCATCACTGACTATAATTAAAAAATATTTAACGTTATTTAGATCAGGGGTGTTAATTATTTCTATGAAAATAGCTTTATGTCCTTTTCAATATCTCTGATAAATTTAATAGCTAATAACACAATTGTAATCTAATTGCTTGTTTGGCAAAATTGTAATGGTTTAGGCTGGCTAAACACAATGCAACTTCCATGCTATTAGTTGCAGGTTGCAAATGAAACTTTTATTGTTGCCATGTCAGCAAACCCATATGGAACATTCCAAATGATGATGCAAACTGAATTTATAATTTCCACTGGCTGTAAGGCTGGCTTTACATGGTGCAGCTGAAACACAGCATCAGTTCCATGCAGCTTGGAGTTCCAGGCAAACCATCCATTGAAAAGTATCAATTCGGTTTACATCATCATTTGGAATGTTCCATATGGGCTTGTTGACATGGCAACAGTAAAAGTTTCATTGGCAACCTGCAACTAATTGCATAGAAGTTGCATTGTGTGAAGCCAGCCTTATTATTCCTCTGCAGCTCTAATGACACTGGTACTTAAAATGCATTTTCATTAGACATCAAGTAAAATCTGAAAATGTTAAATGTTTGTGCAAACCACCAATACAGATGAAAAGATAATGAAGCCAACTAACATAAGACAGAACCAATACTGCAGCAACTGAGTTAAAATGTGAACTTAACTTCATTCTCATGGGTAAAAGACTTGAGCTCTGTGTACCTTTCTCATATGCCAGGCGGCTGCATTTGGCCGTCAGGTACTGGATCTGGCTGTAGTCTTCATCCCTGTGTGCCCGGAAAAACCTCCTCATCCTCGCCTCTGTTTCTGCTGTCTCTTCTCTCTTTCTGGATCTCAATGTCCCGCTCTAACTTGCCCTCCACCTCCCCATAATCCTTTGAGCAGGGCGTTTGTTTGCCATATGATCAAGAAGGTTGCACTGTGGCTTCTGCAATATTTAACTTGTCCTCTGCAATGTATCTTATAGTCATGTTTTGCAGAGCATTTGTACTTGGAACACACCTACAGGGGCAAGTTTAAGCATTAATCCAAGCTGTTGTTTTCATAAAACAGGGGCATGGTGGTGGTGGGTGTGGGTGTGTGTGTGAGAGAGAGTGTGTGTGCAGGCCTGATTTGTTTTAATGCCATCTGACCCAGCTGTGGTGTACACAGGAAAATTACCAGCTGGTATTCATGCGCAAATTGAGGACTTGACCTTTAAATTGTATGTTTGATCTGACGTTGTATACAAATCCTATCTGAGATTTCTCCTCCGAGGCAGAGAAGGCTGCAGGAGTCAGGCATGTTGTGTCTAGCAGGCGGGTGAGCAGGGTTGGCATTTTTATGGTAGACGCTCGAGGCAAAACTTTGAACAATATAGGACTGCGTAATACGTTTTATGGAGGAAAATAACACTGACATGTTTTCATGGCACATCTCTGATCTTGTTTCCTTTTTTGTTTTTGTACATGGAGTACAGTCGAAAACAGTCTTCTGTTTTGAAAAAGTGAGAACTCTGCCCAGCCTGGTTTTCCCAAAGTTCATGAAGTGAGCATGATGTGCTAAAATGCAAATAAAGTGCTAAGTGCTTTAAAAGTGAGAGGGAAAGGGTTCACCAATATTAAAGTGGAGCACATAACAAGAAACAGGCAGTAGATACAAACTGGTGAAAAAGTTAAGTTCTGAAAATTTTCCACTCTGAGGTTTTCATTTTTGACTAAAGGTTTTCTCTTTAAATCACAACCAAAACCTTAACCAAATTCTTTTACTCACCTAACTTTAAACAGATGTTTTACATGCCTAAATGTGGCTGTTTGCTAACCTTTTAAGTGATGAACATGTCAAAGTGTCCTAATCCTTTCATGGTGGCAGAACGTACTCTTCACATACTGTAATTCATGTCCACAACACATAATCTGCATTCCAGAGTTTGTTCTCATTTCACAAAATTGTGTTGGTCTGTCTGTAGAAGTGACGAATACATGAAAAATCCGGAGGAGACATGCAATTTCCCACGACAGTTTCCTGAAATGCCTCACACTCTTCACAGCACATGCCATGAAATCTAAATTGCAATCAGCAACAAACTGTGAAGAGCATCATGCAGAGAGAAAAAATAACTTTTTCCAAGGTTTGCTACGCTCCCACAGGGCTTTTCTGTATCTCTGTGCTTCAAAACACAGACATTGAGGTTGTTAAACCTGAGAATTGGTCCCTCAGTTGGTTTTTCAGCAGCAAAATCCAGCAAAAACAACAGGATCCTTGAGGGAGTTCAAGGAAGGTTCTCACCAAAATGAGACAGGCTATAGTTTAATTTCAGTTTTATTTTATTCCATTCAAGTTAGCACAAGAGGATGTGCAACAACTGGCTGTTTTGTTGACAGATTTCTGTCTCTACTGCCACTCCAACAAGAAAGATCCTCTCAAATAGGGTTCCTCAGAGCGAAACCTCATCAGATGGGTGTCCATGATCCATTGCTGCAAATCAATTTATTTTCTTTACTTATTTTCTTTATTCATGTAATTGTTCAGTAATGTTTTTGTAAATTAAATAATTGTAAGATAGGGGGAATTAACATAACTGCATTCGCTGCTGGCCTTTAATGTATTCTCTCATATTTCTACAAGTTTGTGTTTCTGTCTTCAGTCTGCCTACAAATGGGACGTTGTTTACAGACTGGACTGTTTTCCTTGTCTCACTTCCAGCTTTATCTAGAGGTCAGGACATGTTGAGGATAGCGAGGCTGTTGGAGACTTCAGATTCTGCCGTGAGAAGCACTTCAAGCTGCTGCTGCTATTAGTTGCACTTTCTATTTCCTACCAGCTGAGGGAGACAAACCAAAGCTTTTCCTCCTGTTCAGGTTCGACTCACTGACTTGTTGAGAAAGAGAGAATTTACCCTTGGTCTTCTTCATGTGAAAACTGTTTCACATTCCCACAGTAGATTTCAGGCTGTATTTAGGATGGCAGGAGGTTTAAATTTCCAGCTTGGACATTGCATGACATGATAGTGAATCTCTTTGGTCGACTGATATTTTCATAAATATTCATTGCTGGGTTAAGAGCCTGCAAGTCACTGTGGCCTCTGATCAGATCTGGTCAGTACTTCTAAGTCAGTCATTGAAAACATTCTGGTTATAAATATGCATCAAGTAGCAAGTGCCAGAAAAAACAACTTCTGAGCTTTTGTAACATGGATCCTGACATTTGAAACGGAGCATTTACTTCCAAACAATAAATTCCCTGAAGACTCCAAATTCCTGTCACGTCTCTTCCTCACATTAGTGGCCTTGTATGAAAATGAATATCAAACAGTATATCATTCATTTCCAATTCAAGAATCCTCCATGACAACAGACACATCAAAACAGTCTGTAAACCTGCCTATTTACATTTGCATATTTACTCCTTTAGTTATTCAATGTTTTTTGTATATTTACTCCTCATATTAAGGTGGTACTCTACTCCAGAGAAATTTGATTTTCTCAGCACATTTTTTTCCTATTTTAATTCTTCAAATTGCTGTTTAAAAGCAGAAATGTATCTCAGAGTTTCCCCTACCACTGAATAGATGGGTCACCCTGCTAAGAAACACTAACATGAGAGGAGTTTCATCAGTCTGTCTCAGGGAAGAGTTTTAGTTTCCTGTGATGGTTTAAATGCTGTTTCAGAGGCTTTTTTCACTTTGAAAACAATAAAATTCTGGATAAACCCTTAACAGTCTGCTCTATAATTTGATTTGATTTAATTTCACTTGGCTGGATTTGAACTAATAATTGCCCACTCAGCTGGCCTGCAATGGGCTCCCCTCTCTCTGCGATGCCTCCCAAGATTTCTTCCAGTTTTTTCCCCTTTGGTTTATTTTTATTTTTTCCCTGCAATAAGGGTTCAGGTCAAGGGGGTCTTTTAGTTTTGCATATCCTCTGGGCTTGTAAAGCCCTTTGTGACTAGAAACAGCAGCGCACGACTATAAATAAACTTGAACCTTGAATACATGTAATTTGGGGACATTAAATGATCAAATTGCAAAAAATATTGTGTATTGGCAAAAGTACTGGCAATTAGCAGCTTCAATACAAAAATATTTGTATCAATATCAGCTATAAAAACTCAGACCAGTCAAACCATGGCCCTGAGTATTATATTAGGTAGAGCATGGCGTTAACTCTGCCAGAGCTGGAAGATCCGGTCCAACTGGGACCAGCCAGGCTGAAACCTGCATGAAGTCACGGTACTATAATAAATTTGGATAAAAGCTTCCACTAAATGGCATGTGTAACATCAGTGCCTGCACATCAGCATGACGCCCCTCTCTGGATGAAAAGATTGAACCAGATTGTTGAAAATCGGCAGTGTGTGTAAAATCCCCACTCCCAACAAAAACGACCGGCTTGTCCAACTTAGTTTTCCTCTCTGGTAATGGGCTAATTTCCCCGAGGGCAGACTGATGCTTCACTCTATAGCCAGATACGCTAACTAGGACATGCAGATAGTATCGGATAAGCTTGTTTCCTGTGAAGTCTTAAAAAACGAGCAAGCCTAAGCCTATTTGCTGCAGTCTTATTAACAAAGGAAGTGCATTTTAAATCATTCGAAGGAGAGGATGTTTAAAAATGGCGTTTATTTAAAAAAAGAAAACCACCATGCGGACTTCTGCCTCTGTAACACAAAAGTTGTAGATAGAAAATGGCGTCGGACATCTACACAAAGCGTCCCATAAAACAAATAAATAAAATATTCTCCCGGATCTGTGAAAGAACATAATAATAATAATAATAATGATAATATCTCTCTGAAAAAGAAAACACAGACGAACCCATCCGACAACTACAGATCAGATTTTGTTTTGTTGTTAGACGCTGGGGAGTTCACATCAGACTACAAAATGGAATTTCTGAGAAGATTTGACCTATTTGTCGTCAAAGTCTTACAGTGTGAAAAGTTCACGCTTCAGTAACACAATACGGAGTTACCCTGCTCGTCCCGTCACATCAGACCAATGTACCACCAATATGTACATGTGGAACCAGGAGTGTGTTCGTTTAGCTTCAAACTGGTGTTACATAATGCACAAGAAACATGTCAGTAGTTTAACATTACCTCAGTCAAATAAGGTAACAATGCTTGTTTTGTTTTTTTTTGTTTTTTTTTTCTTTTTCTTTTTTTGTAGCTGGAACCATGAAGGTGCTCTTGTTGTGATGTTGTTCATACAATCAGTAGCTTCTCGTGCTCTCTGGAAGACTCAAAATATCAAACTCATCAGTGCCTCCACTTCCTGTCAAGTTTTGGTCCAAAATGTGATATCTGTCATCTGAAAAATAGAGAGAATTACTTATAAATTAAAACTGGTACTTTTCTCCCCCAAAGAACAATAGATAACAAATTGATAAAATAATTACTTTAAGACTTAATTTTCTGTGTTTTAGAATCAGGGTCCCCACTCTATGTCAAATGTAAAATTTCTGGACTTTTTCCTGGCTAAAATGTTTGATTTTTATTACCTTAATAAATGTAACACAACATTTTTTCCTTGACCAAAACTTAAATACACTTCTGATTCAGAGGTCTTATTAAAATATATTATTCTGTTTAATTTTGTGTGAGATGTCAACATTACATGAAGGCAATGTGAAGTAAATATTACATTCGGTGAATAACTACTTACTGATTTTTATTTTTATTTTTTTAACTTTATTTTTCTTTTTAATTGAGGCCGACAAAATTCCATGATATTCCTTGACTTGTCCTGAGAATTTATTAAATTCCCTGACTTTCCGTGTCTGGAATAGACATTTTAAAATTCACTGACTTCAAAACTATCTTTCCACTTTGGAAATATTGTTTTCAGCTCATTGAAATGAAGTGAAGTGAAACAAATTGTGAACTTGAGGTAATGACTTGTATTTCAGAGCAGAACTCGTCACTCTCCTGTGTCTTCCAGAGAGCACGTATTCCAAGATAACTGTGCCATCCATGACAAACAAAACAAAACAAACAAACAAAAAAATCAGCATATGAAACAAACAGCTTAACACTCAACCCTCCATTCAACAGACCAGTGCACTGACACGGAGCAGCAGATGCTTAATTCCTTGCTTAGCTAGCACTTAATGCAGTTAAAACTTAACAGCAAACAGGAGGGAAGGCTGCACCTGACTTACTGCTGAACCCAGAGAACCAGCAGGTTACACAAACCAACACACACACACTTCCCTCACACAGGCCCGAGAACATAACAGCACCTTTAACTGAAAAATAAAAAACAGAATTTGTTGAAAAAGTGACGGTTTGTGCGCTATAACTGGATCTAATGTGCTTTTAGGAGGAAAAAAAATCACATTTACGCCAAGCATACAGCAAAACAGCTGCTGGATTCTTTTTCTTTCAAGGAGTCAGAAGTAAATAGTCACATTTTAATGCTTAAGGGTCATTAGTGATGGACCAGGCCTTAAGCAGCCCAGGTTTTCCACCAGCCTGCTGCTCTGTGGGCTAATCCCATGCTCGCCGGCTGCTGCTGGATTTTCACGCTTCCTCAGCCTTGCTTGCTGGATCGAGTCGAGGTGACGCTCGAAAAGCTCACTAACAGCAAGGTGAGAGCTGTGGTGGGCAAAATGATAGGAAAAAAGCAGCCTGTGTCGAGCCGGCGTCTGCGAAAACCGCCGAGTCATTTTAATTTGATCTCTGACCTTAGTGGCGAGCGGACAAACGATCTGACTCCTCTGGGTGCTGTTTGTTCCTTTTCACCCTGTTCGGTTTGTTCTATTACAAAAGTCGTAGCAGCATGCAGAGGAAACAAGCGCTCGCATTCTGCTCCTCAACAGCATCTCCATAAATAACAGGCATGTGACCAGGAACAAAAAGCCAAAAAAGGAAAAAATGGGAAAAAAATCATATTGCTGCAAAACCAACTGATTTGAATCACATTTAGACAGATTGAGGAAGTGTAGGGATGGTGACAGTAACAGACTAAGTCCTTCACATACTGATCAACACTATGTGACTGCCAGGTTACACAGCTTTCTGATGGTGGCATTGAATAAACACAAAAGGCAGAAAGCTGACAAAATCTGCATGCAATTAGCTGCATTCTCACCATGTCACTGTGCTGAAAACAAAACGACACTGTCTCCATCTGATCTGGATCTTCAGCAGAGCTACAAAGATCCATGCCGGATGGAGACTCAGTTTTTTTCAAAGTGTGAGTGGTGAAAGCAAAGCTAATAATGTGCAGGTTTTCAGTCAGTTTTCTGCTGATTCACACTCAGCACCTGGGCTGGACGTGCACACTCATCTCTGCTGCTGGCACTGAGGAAGCTTCCAGGCTTTTTCACAGAATATCTACTGAACAGAAGATGGAGGTCAGGCAGCTCGGACCCTGTCCTTTTGGTCATACAAGGTTTTTTGTTTTTTTTAACATTCAATTGGATTTTTTTTTTTTTTTTTTACGTTTGCACAGATAACATGAGCAATTTTGATCTTGTGCAGACGCACAGATCAAGAAAAGTCACAACCAGGAAGCCGGAGAACATGGATTTAAATCAAAAGAAATCCAACTGAAGGTCAGCATTTTCCATCCAACTTGTGTCAGTTCAATACGATGCAGACAGTTAAAAAAATAAAAGAAAAATAAGAAAGAAAAAGAAAAAAGTATTGCACTGGTTTTGTGTGAGTCTATGGATGGGCGGTCATATAAATAACAACAACAAGAACCAAACAGTAATACCAATAATAATTAATAATGCTAATAATAAAAACAGTTCAGACTAAAGTCCCCCGTCCCGCTGTCGTTTACCACTGCTGCCAACTGAAGTCGTCGTTGGATCCAAAGACCAGGAAGAAGCCCAGGATGGTCCCAAAGATCACTACGTTACCCGTTAGCACGAGCGCACACGCGCCCCAGGCGATCTGAAAATCACAATTAATTATTCATGTTAACAAATGCCACTCTCCAGTGTGCATATTTAGGCCAAAAACTGGTGGGATGTCAACAAGGAGATTTTACAGCATCATTTAAATGTGTTTCTCTACAGTTAAATGTTCAGGACGCAGCAGGGGAGAAGTAAACACCAGCCACCAGTCAAATAAATGTCAGAAAACTGCTAAAATCCTGAAGCTGGAGCGTTTTTCCTCTGTGTCCGACACTTTGTCAGGTGGCAACATCACTTTTAATGGGAATTTCTAACAGCTTATATGGTTACTGCATTGGGTTTTCCTCTCCTAGTGGCTGCGCACTTTGCATTTATCTGATCTGCTTCTTCCATATGCGCCAAACAGACGCTTCGCATCATCTGGTGCCTTTTAACCGTGAGAATCAAATCAGTGTTTAGCCTCTGGAACAAAAACACAGAAGCTCTAGACGGCTTTAAGAGAAAATGAAAAACATCTTTTTCCTGCTGCATTTAATCCTGCTCTTTAAACCATACCTCATACTTGCACTTTCTAATACTGTTTTCTCTTATAAACTTATACATTTCATTCTTTTAACTGTTTCATGCCTTTTTGTTTGTTTGTTTGTTTGTAAAGCACTTTGCACCTTTACATGCTCTACAAATAAACATGACTTCCATTGGTGAAGAAGTTAAAGCCTATGCGGATCCATCAGCCACTGTTTGTAGTAAGTGAATAACTTAGAAGTCATAGGGAAGCCACATTTTGATAGTATCCTGCTTCTGTAATTGAACATATTTCCGGTTGAAACAAGATGTTGGGGGGAAGGACTGAAATGAAATGTTTTATGCATAACCTTGGACTGTCAGAAATTCCAGGATCCTCAAAATGAATCAATTCAAGCCACTGGGAAACAACTATGGCAACTTGAGAAAAGAAAACAGAATTTTCAGTGGTGAACACCTGAAAATGCACCACTGTACCATGTTGGTTTTATTCCATGGGAGAGATGGAGGAGGGAGATTGTTTAAAAATCAGTGATGTTACTGGATGCTAATTTGATGTACACTTACTGGTGCACCATGATGTAACCACGAAAAAGACCCTGTTTTTCAGCAAGTAAAAGTAGTGGGATTTTGATACAGAAATTTCCCATTTTCGCTAAAAGGGTGTAAATTCCAATGTCGACAATTACCTCACAAAGTAATAAAAGCCCCTTTTCAGTTCACTGTGACTTTAGGTTCCCCACCGTGTTGCAATAGCCCACCACAAAACTGTCCTTTGTACTTCACAGTTCACAAAAGTGTACTGAGCGTCTCACTTACTACGTCAGCTCTAGCGAAGATGATGGGCAGGCCGAAGGCTGAGATGACGATGCCCGTCGTGAGGAATATGGCCAGCTCTTTGCAGGCATTACTGGCCGAGTCTGTGTCATCCACCACCCTCCGCGAGATGCAGTAAGGGATGGGAGAGAGGATGTAGAAGAAGAGCAGGAACAAGGGCCAATATTTGCTGTGGAGAGAGTGAGAGATATAACCTGAGCAACAGGAGGTTCAAATACGTTATTATTATGGTAAGAATACAATCAAATGAAGTGAAGGGCAAAGGAATGAACTCAAGTCAACACATCATCTAACTTCACAAGCATTATGAGGCAAGAGATAGATTTCTCTGATGTTTCATTCATTCTGCTGTTCTGGGGCTATCATGCCTTATCGTGAAGGTTAGCTCTGACACATATTCAGTTTCCTGTGATGGAGATACGTACTCATACACAGGAAGGGCACATCCGAGCATGAGGAACATGAGGCCGATGGCCCCTCCGAAAGAAAGGCTGATCAGAGCTGGAGGAGAGACAGAGGGAGGGAAATTAGCATAGACAGTCAGACAATGATTACTTGTGATTCTGTTTGAGTGTGTGTGTGTGTGTGTGTGTGTGTGTGTGTGTGTGTGTGAGAGAGAGAGAGAGAGAGAGAGAGAGAGAGAGAGAGAGAGAGAGAGAGAGAGAGATGTGATCTGGCAGCAGGCCCCCTGGCTAATGCTCGTGGCTGAGAAAGGATGTAACCATCATGTGATGAATCAGCTGATTTCACATGTAGCCAAATTAACTAACTCACGCTCTGAGGATTATGTGAAACCTGCTAACAGAATTGTCAGCGGGGCTGCTTCTTAGCTAAAATTGAATCTGACAGCTTACCAGGCTCAATAAACGTGGTATCTCTATCAGCAATTGTGGACAACACATCATTTCAGTTATGTTGCAGCTAGCATAAGTTAGCTTAGTAACGATAACTACTGCGTTGTTACAGCACTGTCAGAGGGGCATCTGCCATAAGATCATATATGCAAGGTTAGATGACTGCAATTATCTAACTAGCCAACGGCAAGTAGGCTCTTAACTGGCCTGACCAAGACTACTCGCTGATAAGCTACCCAGCCTTGGAAATGTAACGGTGCACTACACAGCTAATGCTAACGACTGGCCTTGCGGCTAGTTCATGTTCACGATAGCTAGCTAACAACACAGCAAGCACATCTATCAGCAGCCAGCAAATTATCTCACAGTTATATTCGTTGTACTGGGATTCAGTTCTGTGCTGTTGGAAAATGGAGACCGCAATTCGCTTACCTTTAATCCCGGCCATTTCTCCTGGACAAAAGCTTGACACTCAGCCCTCGAAAAACGACAACAATGCCCCCTCCTCTGCTAGCTACCGCAACCCACAGCCTGCGTGCCTTGTGCTGCCTTCAGGTACCATCAAAATTAATGCGGTTGTGAATCTGTCACACATGACCAACAAAAGGTGATGGATACTACCGGAAAAGTTGAATTATTTTATGATACTTGCGTTACTGAAATGTCAAACACTACCGTCATTTGATGGTAGAAATGTTATACACACATTTTGATTAGTAAATTAACTAAATAATGACCCTGTGTTTCTTTTCTTTGTTGTGACTCTCTAAAAAAAAAAAAAAAGAACACATGTGCCCCCATTTTTTAAGATTAAATATCTGCCTCCAAAGTACATTTTGTTAGTGGCCCACTTTGCACTGGAGACGTTACGTGACCAGGTGTATTTAACATCGGTTACCTGTAAAGTACAGGTTTATGACTGTACGTGAAGGCATCGTACTCGCAGCGAACCCGAGTCTGCGCTGCGCACAAACTAAGCAAAGCCCATCAAAACACATGAAATTCAATGAATCAGTGTGATATTTATTATAAATTACCTAGTAGCTACATGCATTGACAATTGCAATGAATTTCAATAATTCATCTTGCAAATAAAATTTGATAAGATGCATAATGAATTTGGGTTAAACGGATTGATGAAACTCAAAATGCTTTCATTTTTATTCAGAAAAGCCTTGAATTTCAATATAGATATTACCACTAAATTAACAAATAGATAATCAAATCATTTCAGATAAATTAATAGTTCTCAATGTCATCAACCCGGAAATGTAAGCTTTCTGCTTCCGCCAGTCTGAGGACCCATGCAGCGAAAATGGCGAGCGGAGGGGGCTCCGTCGCTTCACTGTGGACCGAAGTGAACCGCTGCGGACAGAATGGAGACTTCACAAGAGCGCTGAAAGCTCTGAATAAAAGTAGGATTTCATGCTTCACTTTCAAGCCAAACAACAGCTGCTGTTGATGTGAACAGCAGCGGTCAGCTGTCTGTTGCTGTGGTCATCGTGCTACATAGCGGGGCGGCTCATTGGCTAAGCTAGCACCAGCTGTTAGCATTTCGCTAGGCTAACGGTAGTTAGCCGGTTAGTTGTCAAATCTTACAACCGTCGAGGTAGCGTTGTATGTCACAGTACTGGAACCTGTTATGTACGCTGGGAATACAGATACCAAGAGAGCTATTACAGAGTGAATTAGCTGTATTTAGTTGTAAGATAATATCTTTCCCCAGAAATGTGCCGTCCTTACTGACTAGTGACGTGTCCCTATCAGCTAGCATGGATGAGCCAGTCAGTCCCCAATCACCTCACTTGACCTGACTGTGTAAACTTCGCAAAAGTGATGTTAATTATGTAAATTATGCAACAAATCAGTTAGTCACGTCTTTTTACCCTGTTTTCCAGTCCATGAAATCCAAGTGTCTGGCTGACAGCCTTTGTGTTAATGTTAATCTCTTAGTAATGGGTTTTGACATGTACATGTTTGTTTTCTGTTGCAGTTTTGCACGAAGTCAAGGATGATGTGACTGCTCTTCACTGTAAAATCGTATGCCTTGTTCAAAATGGCAGCTTCAAAGAGGCGTTGAATGTTATGAACAGCCATTCAAAAGTGCTTGGCAGGTGTGTTATGAGCTGTCTGTTTCACCTGTTGTACTAACATAATGAACATATGCCATTTGGTGGGGAGTTTAAACCACACAGTATCATATGCATGCACAGTTTGTGCTGTGTTAGTGCCATACATACATACAAATTAATGATCAAAAGAATTTTTTGGCAGTGTTTCAGCTTTTAAAACCCTTGTTTTTATTCCTCTGCTCCTTCCCTCAGTGATCTTGTTGTTTTTGAGAAGGCGTATTGTGAGTACCGGCTGAACAGAGTAGAAAGTGCCCTGAAGACCATTGAAAGTGCTTCTGAGCAGACAGACAAACTGAAGGAGCTCTATGGTCAAGTGGTAAGGCTGCTTAGCAGTGTTTCACATCATCATCATAATGTTGAATGCATTTGCTTTGAGCCAGTTTGATTGGAAGGGGTAGATTTTTAATAAACCGCCAATATTGGCCCAGTGTATCAGCCAACTGACATATCTGCCTAAAACGTAACCAGAATCTTTTTATAAATGAAGCCTGTGATGTGTCAGTCCCATCCTATTTGGACTCTAAATGCCTCTCCTGACTGGAACTGTCTCTCTTTTCATTGCTCAGCTGTACAGACTGGAGCGCTACGATGACTGCAAGGCCGTCTACACGGATCTGATCAGAAACTCGCAGGATGAGTACGAGGAGGAGAGGAAGACCAACCTGGCTGCTGTGGTGGCTGCTATGAGTCAGTGGGAGCAGGCCTCTTCGGTCAGTGCTGCTCTGCATCATTTACACTTTAGCCAGCTTGCTGATGCTTATGTTACTTAACAGACTTGTAATGGGGACAGCTTGTGTAAGGGTTCCTGTTTTGGTTTGAACACAACTCCCTTTCATTTCCAGCAGGAGGAACTTTCTTTCTTGTATAATTCTAATTTTTACAGCTTGGTCTGATGCTCTTATTCAGAGTGACTGAAAGTGAATGCAGCAGAATAAAGACACATTCACATCAGGCATGGAGCATTTTTTTTATTTACTTATTCTTTATCTCAGTTTCTTTGGTCAGATGAGAGTGATGCTTTTCAGAATTGGGTGACACCCAAATAACACAAAGATGCCTAAAATGCAGACAGGCCTCCTCTTGCAAGAGAGCTGTGCTTTAATACATTAGGAGTGACAAGAAAACAACCCAAACTGTAAGGGTCTATGTAGAAGGGTCTAAGAAGAAGAAGGGTCTGTGTAGAAGACAGATGTTGACATGTGATAACCAGCAGGTCCTCATTCTCGGAAAACAGACTATAGCTAAATGAGGCGAGGACAAAACAGTGTGGACTGATGCTTATTTTCAGCTACACCAATGTCACCAAGACAGTATTCTGTACATTCAGTGTCTTTGTTTTAAGTGATGTTTATTTTTTTATTTACTGCAGGACAATCTGGGCCTACCTGAGACTACATACGAGCTGTGCTACAATGCTGCCTGCACTCTGATTGGTCAGGGACAGCTCACGGAGGCCCTCAATAAACTTCGGCAAGCAGAAGGTCAGGCTCACTTTATTCTGCATTTCTTGTCAAGTTGCTGTTTTCTGCTGCTCTGTCATTTTCATTAACTGATTGCTTTTTTTATTTTGCAGAGCTTTGCAGAGTTTCCTTGGCAGATGATTCTGTAAGTATTACACTGACTTTCTGCATTTCTACTTTCTGCATTTTGTCAGTTTACTGACAAAATGAGTTTTTCTCTTGTATTATGACGCTGGATTATACTTCAGAAATGGTGATTATGATGCACAGGTTGTGGGCCCATATGTTGTCATGCACAGATCTTGCAACATCAATAACCATGAATTGGAGAATAATGAAGTAGTCATAAGTTACAGGGTTGTTACACAGATCTGTAAAGTCTGGAAATGAATGGAATGATAATTTGGTCATTTCCAGGTCTCCTTAAGCATGAAAATAGCACCAAAGAGTTTGTAAAGAAATTTAAAAATATTGTTGCAGCTACTTATTTCCTGTGGTTTTAGTCCCCATAATCTCACAGATTCCAATATTTGATTTTAAGAATAATCTTCGTATACAGAGTGATATGTAGATAGTAGGGTCAAAATTGGTGTATAATAATACAGATAACCAGCCAAAATCTTCAAATCACCAGAATAAGGTCTGGAGATGATGTACTTTTGAATGTGAACTTGAATTCCTGAAAATACTTTTTGAGCTGCTGGCATGGAAGTGTGGATAAGGGAGAAACATCGACATCACAAGAATCAGCAAATGAAGTACTCAGCACTTGCAGTTAAATATTTCTCAGAAGTGGTGCATGTGTTTTGTGTTTGGTTGATATGAAACAGTGCCAGTGCGTGTAAGCATTCCCTCATGTCTGGCCCCCGTGTTGATGACTCTCAGCTCTTCATATTTCCACTGATAACGCTGATGTTTCTGGTTTGTTTCTTGCAGGATGTGACAGAGGAAGACATCGAGTCGGAGCTGGCTGTCATCCATTCTCAGATGGCTTACGTGATGCAGTTACAAGGCCGGACAGAAGAGGCACTGCAGCTCTACAACCAGGTCATCAAGCTCAAGTGAGTCCACCGGATCTGTGCTCGCTGTGTCTGTTTTTCATGTCTGATGTTCACAGATTAAACAACAAACTACAGGCGCCTAGACTTTAGCATAAGTTGAAACGGTCCTGTCACATCCTATTTTGACTTTGATTTAGGTCAGCAACTAATGATTTTTTTTGTTGATTATTCTGCTCTAAGTGATTGATTATTTTGTCTAACAGGAAAAAAGACAAATGTCCATCATAAGGTAGCAGAGCCCAAACCAGCAGCCAAAAAAGCCCATAGCCTTTCCTTTTATAATAAGAAACAGAGAAAAGCAAGTAAATCTTAGCATTTGTGAAGCTGTAGCCAGCAAATGTTTGGAATTACTTAATTAAAATACTTATTTGATTGTTGTTGATTGGATAATTGTTAAATTGTTTTAGCACTACTCCTTTCGTTAATGTTGAATAGAAATGTGATGGTATATCATTTGGATATCAGTCAGTGATGGAGAGCAGCACTTTACTTAATTTAACATTGTTGTTATTAAACTGAAATTCCATGGTAATGCTGTAATTGTGGTGCTTTAATTTCAGGCCATCAGATGTGGGGCTGCTTGCTGTGACGGCCAACAACATCATTACAATAAACAAGGTGGGTAGACGACGAACTGGACGACATAAACATATTTTACAGCTGGCATTGTGGGCACAGCATGAAAGCTTCAGTCTCTTTGTGAGGAAAAAAAATACTCCCGCACTTACAGAATTGGATTGTCTATCCTCCAACTTTTATAAGATGATAATCTATATAACATATGTACTGTATAATAATAGGATTGCCTGAGATTTTGGACAGACACCATCTTGTCCAAAATCCAAGGCTGAGATGACTGCTAATGTTCCTTTTATCTGTCTATAAAAACTGAAAATGCAGTCATGGGAAAAAATATGTTTTGATTCATCTGTTTTGGAGATGAACGCGCTGTCTGTTCTCACAGGACCAAAACGTCTTTGACTCGAAGAAGAAGGTGAAGCTGACGAACGCTGACGGTGTGGAATACAAGCTGGCCAAGAAGCAGCTGCAGGCCATCGACTTCAACAAAGCCCTGCTGGCCATGTACACCAACCAGGTACAGCTGTGGCTCAGTAGCTGTCACAACAATCACAGAAACAGGAGACAGTTTGTTAGATTGGAACGAAGCTTGTAAACTTCTTACTGTGTTGTAATGATCTTGGGTAGAGCATGGAAAACTAAATGTTTGAGCTCAGTGTGTCTGTCATGTTTTATGCTGTATGTGAGCTCCTGTGGTTGTAGAAAACTCATTTTCTAAACCTCTTTCTGTGCTGATAATTTGAAGAAGCGGGTGGCAGGACGTTCTTAGTTGCAGCTCTCAAACGCTCAGCAGTATCGTGGCAGAACAGCCGCTGTGTTTTCATCAAAGTAACAAATACTATCAGCTTTTCTGTCATTATTTTGTCCATTTTCGTTGTGGTCAGCTGTCTACATATCATGAGACCCTGCCTCTTCTTTGTTGTGATTGCTCGGCTCACAAAAAAGGCAGCCTACATAATTAGTGCTCTTCTAAAAAATAAAAAGTCACCAAGACAAATTCCACTACGTTTAATACACCAGGAGAGTAAAAGACAGTAGAGGTTTGGCTGGTGTCCAGAATCTTGAACACAATTACTGATCATGATGAGTCATCGTCCCGGTGGGGATCTCTCTCTAATTTGGCCTGCAAAGGTTCCTTCTGTTTTTTTTTTCTTAAAATTTTCTTTGAAGTGTTTCCTTGTATGCTGTAGAAGGTCTAAGGCTGGTTGTAGGACAGGCTCGTTATGTCTTTGTTATTGTGTGTCATGCCCTTATTTTTCCTTATGTTTTGAGTGTTGACTAGTTAATTCTGTTTCAGCAATTTTTTTCTGTATAGTCCTCTGAGACAAGATCTACATGATTAAATGAGCTTGAACTTGAGCTATTCTGCCCCCCACAGGCCGACCAGTGTAGGAAACTGTCATCCAGCCTTCAGTCTCAGAACCCGGGTCACCCTCGGCCGGTCCTCATCCAGGTGGCCCAGCTGTGCAGGGAGAAGCAGCACAACAAGGCCATCGAGCTGCTCCAGGTACCAGACAGCAGCTCTGATTCATGTCCCAAACAACAAAAAGAAAAAAAAGTCTGTGTTCTCTACCTCATCGTGTAACTCCAAGGATAGAGCGAGGCAGTAACGCTGCCAAGGGAAATGTTACTGTTCTCCCCTGTTTAGTCTGACAGAAGTGTGATGACGGTGCTTTTTCTTTTCTCAGCAATTCTCAGATCAACATCCAGAGAGTGCATCTGGAATCAAACTGACAATGGCACAACTGTATCTGACTCAAGGTAATGATGTGTTTTTATGTTGTTAAACATGTTTTGCAAATGAAGAAAGATGTCTGTATACAGTCCACGCATTTATTTTAACCACAACAGCTACAGCAACTGTTTACTGAGTCAGTGAACTCAACCCCATGAAGTCTTTCCTAAGAAAAGTTGTATTTGTTGTGGGTAAAATAAATGCAAAGTGAGTGGTCACAGCAGTAGTTTTGTAAAGTTCAAACATGATGTGCATGCATTACCTACCTACCTAAGTTTTTTTGCACTCCTTTACAAAAATCAGTCAAACCTCTTGAAAACCAATCAAAAACTTAAAAATGTATGTGTATATAATGTATATATAATATGCGCAAATATGTGTAATTTTTTTTACAGCTACATTTTATGAGGAGTTGTTTGTAACTTTTCCAATACCAATTTGCCCCAGTTTCTAAAACAATTTTTTATAAATACCATAAATAACAAACACCAAATGACGGCACATTTCATTGCATGACAGCAGATTTCTCCAACATTCATACAAGTAAAATCACAACACATTGAACTGGTTCCCCTAGTAAAAGAGAACATTTGAGTTATTGTAACAGTTTGACACTTTGAATCTGTTTTGATACATCAAAATGAATTTTGATACAGAAATCTCTACAGATAGTATTGCTGTTAATTTTCATATCACCGTAGTTTGTAGTGTGTGTTTTTCCCATGGTCGTAAAGGCTGTATTTTTCATATCATATTGTTAGTTTTTTAGGGGACTTGTGTCATAAAAGCTTCTGTTTGTTCCTCAGGCCATGTTACAAAAGCCTGTGACATCTTAAGGTCGATTGAAGATTTCAAGCACAAACAAGGGATGGTGAGTCTGATTCAGAGTTTCATGTGTGTTTCTGTACTGAAAAAGTACCTGATATGAGAGTCAACAATATACCAGAGTTTTTGCAAAAGTGGTACTTTATTTTTGACCATTTTTTCTTGTTAGTGCATCACTCATTTATCCACCCTGTAGCCTCACTTTACCATCCAGCTAACTGTGCGTGTGATTCCTCAGGTGTCAGCTCTGGTGACGATGTACACACATGAAGAAGACATCGACAGCGCTATCGACATTTTCAGCCAAGCTATCCAACACTACCAGTCCACACAGGTTGGTTTTGTATTTCGCTCACAGCCGAATTAACATCAACAGCTGGAAATTGTGGAGCAGTTATGATTTTGAAGTGGTGAACCTGCTCACCCAGAACTGTAATAATCCACAACATAGAGAAGGGAAAAACACTTATGTTGTGGATTATCGTTCTGAGTCAAGGCTCGCATGTATAGACAGTGTATCCTCTGAGAAAAAGACAAGCCAACACGCAAAACCAAGTTAAGGTATCTGGATGTGTTTTCCATTCCCTCCTGTTAGCCTGGATCTGCTACACACTTGGCCCTCGTACGAGAAGCTGCCAATTTCAAACTGAAGTACGGACGGAAAAAAGAAGCCATTAGTGATCTGGAGCAGCTGTGGAAGTGAGTACAGCCCTGCAAAACAGTGCTGAGGTTCAACATGTGTGAAGTATTTAAAAAAAAAAAAAAAAAACATGCAGCGTGCTTCATAGACGTTCTCTCTCACAGCTGCTGTGGTTCTGTTTTGTTTCTAAATGTCTTGCCAGCGTGGATCAAGTAGTTCAGTCCAGTCAGACTGATTTATAAAACACTTTAACAAAACTGATTCATTCTAAGTGCTTGAAAGAGGAAGAGCTCACACATTTTGATTACAAAACCAGAGAAACACATCAGATTATGAAAGCAGAGTGTTCACAGTGTATTTGGGTTCATGTACATGTGTCTATAGTTTTTGCTGTGGTCGGTCCTGGCCTTTTAACCTTCCTCTGTTTTCTGTTGTTTTCTCTTTTCCGAACACATTTTTGTCCTCAGTATTTCAATGAATGAAATATAACATGTTTTTTTCTCCCCTAATACAGGCAAAACACCAATGACATCCACACGTTGGCACAACTCATATCAGCCTATTCTCTGGTTGACACGGACAAAGCAAAGTCGTATCCTTTCACCTGATAAAATGTTTGAAATGAAACATGCTGGGAGAGTTTTTGTACCAAAACTGAAAACTGTGGTTGTGCAGTAGATGGTAAGATTGTAAGATTGCATTAGTTCTTAGTCCCCTAATGACCTTGTATGTGGAAACTGTTTTTTAATTGATAATACAAAACTAATATCCAAATGAGGGTTATGTGTCCTTAGCATTTTCCTCCAGCCTCAGCAAGCACCTCCCGTCCCCAGACACCATGTCCTTCAACGTGGACGTGGACGAGCTGGAGAATTCCCACGGAGCGAACTACGTCAGGAAGAAGGCCGCCAAGGTCACGGGAGAAAACCTTCCCAAAGAGCAAGGGTAAAGGCTTCGTGATACACTGAATATTAAGAACAGGTTTCTGGTGTGTCAGGGAAGTGGGGCTGAAGGAGGGAAGATGAGCTACACATTCACCAACTTTATTCTCATCAGTCTGCGTTCTCTTCACAGCCAAGGCGACATCAAAAAGAAGAGGAAGAAGAAGAAAGGTATGAGTGTTGAATCAACCTGCTGTCAAATATCTTGAGCTTCCAACCAGGGGAAGTTTTGTTCCTAAAACTGTCCAGAAAAGTGAATTTTAAAGACAGAGATCTCATCGCCTGGCTAAGCAATCATTGAATTATTGGTATTGATCCACAATCCCATCATCCCCCTGTGGATCTATTAGATTCATTTTGTACTTGGGGGATGTAAATCACTTTCTTACTGCCCTTTTAACACAGATCCAGCAGAACATTTGAAAAATATTTGGAATTAAAAGACCACTGAAATGATTCAAAGCTTCTAGCTCCCATCAGCTTGCTAGAAGAATGGGAAAATGCATTGGGGTATAAAATTACGGTTTCAAAGTCCAATGCTGACAGCTTTGCGTAATTTCTTTGGATTTAGCCTGGATGTCTTTATTTGTTCATGTAGTGTTGAACAAGTTTTAAGCTGCAACCAAAACAAAATCAGGTAATCACTGGCTTTAGCACTTTAACAACTTTAACACTTCAAAGCAAATATACACTACATTTTAAAATAACATTAAGTCAGTAACACATATAACACATCCACCCAGTGAGGTTAAATGTCACAGTCTAACAAATGTACATGTGACAGACAGGAACCAGAAATCATTGACAAAAAAGAAAACGTCTAGGAACCGGATGGCCCTGGAAGCCCTGACCACTTCGGTGGTCTTTGAACTTTGGTTACAGCTTTTCTCACACTTGTCATTAGCATACAACACGTAGTCACTGACTGCAGATCCGACTCACCGATGCACTTAAACACATCACACGCTGTCATTTGTACCAGCTTTACTCTTCAGTGATTTCCTCCTGTTCTTCTTTCCAGGCAAACTGCCCAAGAACTATGACCCGAAGGCGACCCCTGACCTGGAGCGATGGCTGCCCATGAGGGAGCGCTCCTATTACAGAGGCAAGAAGAAAGGAAAGAAGAAGGAGCAAATAGGCAAAGGCACACAGGGAGCAACAGCAGGAGCAGCTGCCGAGCTGTAAGTAAACTCCTCCACATTGAAGCTGTCAGTCACAATCACTTGCATATGCACATCACACGTGAGAACAGCTATTTGGGCACGTTCTCCTGCAGTTGTCTGATATTGAAACCTGGTAATCAGCACCACTAATAGAGGAAAATCGTTCGTATGTCCTTTTGTTGCCCTGCCAACGAATCCTCGCTGGAAATCTCCAGCCAGTTTGCAGAGGAAGCAGCCAGTGTTGTTTTGGCCAAAATAAAAATTCTACTCATTCTTAACCCCATTGAGAGTTGCGCACACAGCCAAGCACCATCGGCTGACTGCTGTTTTTAATATTCAAATTTCAAAATGTCCCTGTATGACTTTTCCAAGGCTGTGTGTGTCAGGATTGTTAGATTTTCAAAGACACTTAAGGAAATTATTACACACACTCTTCTTACACAGTAAGAAGTACGCTGAGGTAAATTAAGGTGAAAACCATTATCCCTAATTGATTTTTCTTATTAGATCCGTACCAACCACAAAGGAGAGTATATTAAGGGAGCAAATAAGTCACAGATTGATTTTTAAGCTCTCAGACAAATAATATAAACCTGACACAGCTAGCTGATCTCATAAAATTTTATTCATTGTATTTCCCTTCTTGAATTGACAGCTTTTTGGCTTTATTTTGACCTCCTAAATCGATCAGCTTTTCTAGCATCAATCATAAAGAACAATAAGTCAGGAATACACAGGAATAATCCTTGTAACATAGTGACAAATTTAAGAGACTTAGAAGGCACATAACATGTACAAGAACTGCGAGACCTCCCACACATTAAAGTCTTATTGAATATCTCATTTTAAAGTTGTGTGACATATAATAAATTGTTCAGTATGACT
>OMKZ01019959.1:0-11034 GCA_900302535.1 Neoniphon sammara
ATATATGCCAGAAGCTTAGAGGATGCTACCTCCTTGGGTATAGGGACTCAACCCCTGGCTCAAAAAGAGGCACTGGTTCCTTAAGTGGGAATAGGGTGAACGTTCCTATGTTGCGGGGACACTTCTTGCAGTGGAAGAGGGGTATTAGTGTATTAATAGTCTTTGGTTTGTTTGTTTGTTTGTTTGTTTTCTGTAGTAATTTGGCAGATTGTCTGAGTTTCTCTCAGTGTTCGAACATGGGCACAGCTTGGGTGGGTTCAGGGAGCTCAGTTAACACTGTAGTGGTGTTTGCCAACAATTAATATTTCATTATACTGCTTTGTTTCATAATAATAAATACAAAAGGTAAACTAATATACTGTAATTGTGATTTTGTTCATAAACCACCACCACTGCTTAAATGCTACGTATGTGCTCACATGAATTTTGGTCTGGCCACCACACTGAATATAGCCAAGAGATATGGAAAGTGCAAACTTGTTTGTCTGTGTGATCTAGTTGTGTTTATTCGAAAACATTATGATTGCTGCGTAATGGGTTGCACCATTTGGAGTTGTCCATTCAGCAGCAGCGGTGGTATTACATGTTGTTTGAAATGTGTCCTTGTCATTTATTGATGTAATTGAGCATGTGTGGAATATTAGTGCGAAAATAGCTCATTTTGGCACTGTTGGTTTGCATATATTGGCACTTATTGGTATGTCTTTTTTTTAGACTGTATGAACAGGAGCTTTAGAAAATGGCAGTTAAGGCCTATGTGTCAAATGCAGATTTGTGGGACAGGCTGCTGCCGCTAAATTACTTGTTTGCCTATGCTTTGCAAAGACTGTGTAAACTGATGACATATGGAGAAAGGAAATATGTCCTTGTGCCCAGATGTTCTGTTTCCATAGAAGTTGTAGGATTTCTAGTGAGGGCTCTCGGCCATGTTAGCCTGTAGCCTGTAATTTAGGCTACTTGTTTGCTTATTTATTAAATGGCATAGTACTTTTGAATTACATTATATCCAATATTGATTTGGTCTTCGTTCTTTCTCTGTGTTATAAGTTTATACTCAGTGGTGTTTAAAATGTAGCCTACTTCTTCTATGGAACCTGTTAGAAGAGCACTTGAAAATAAATATTTAAAGTATTCTGTTTAAAAAATTTGCTACACTTTCTAGTGTTTACATTTGGGTCCAGACTCTAAGTTTCTACACCACAGTAGTTGTTGGCTTGGCATCATCTGTCCCTCTTCCTCACCTGTTGGAGCAGGCTTCTTCTTTGTGTACAAGAAGAATAAGTCCCACCATCCCTGTATCCACTATCATAGTCTGAATATCACTGTTTACCACTCCTGTCTTCCTACCTTGAGCTTCACAAAGTTAGATCTATGCAATGCCTACCACCTGGTATACATTCATGAACGGGGCAAATAGAAGATGATCTTCAATATCAAGTAGCAATAAATTGGATTTCTTGTTTGTCTTGAAGACATTTTGTCACTCATCCAAGAGGCTTCATCAGTTCTAATGATTGGTGGGGAGTCCCAAATATTTAAGCCTGACTTAATACTTTTTGATATCCTATGACCTGGATGACCTGGAGATTCTTCACAGACTTCAGTACACCAACAGGCCTCTATGAGTATACCATTCAGACTAACCAATGTCAGTCTTCCAAGCCAATGGTCAATAACGTCCTCTGACATGTGCAACAGGTTTGTCTCCATCTATTTAGTTGATATCCTTATATCCTATTGTTCAACTCAAGAGCATATCAGTTATGTTTGGCAAGTGTTGAAGTGGGTTCTTGAGAATCAGCTGTTTTTGAAAGCTGTGAAATGTGAATTCCATGCCACAACCGTTTCATTCCAAGGATACATTGTTTCTAGATGGATCCAGGCAGTAGGATACAGGCAGTGACAGAGTGGCCTGCACCTACCACACTCAAAATACTTGCAGAGACCCTCTGCCTTAACCCCTCAGACTTCTTCATTCAGATGGACTTCTGAAGGCAACTAGGCATTCAATGAGTTGGATGCCTAGTTCAGTGGTAGACTTCAGCTCCCATACTGAAACATCCTGATCCTGTTCATCGGTTCATTGTGGAGGTGGATGCATCTGATCGGGGAGTGGATGACTTTCTTTCCCAGTTGTTGGCAGAGGACAGTAACTTGTCCTAATCTGACACCCTCTCCCACTTATTCTATTCTACTAAGGAACAAGTCATTACAACATCTTGCCTGTTACCAAAGTGGCTGGGGTCATTGTCAGGGATGGTTAGCATCTGGTAAGGGAGGTCTAGCAACAACAACATCCTATACCTACCTGTCTTGCTAAACTGTTAATTTCAGACTCTGTATGATCACAGCTCTTACATCAGGACCACTCCTCCTACATGGCATGTCATCCAGGTATCAAATGCCCCCTACCCTTACTGCAGCATCGGTTCTGGTGGCCAAACATGGAGACACATGTTCCTTCATCATGGCCTTTCAAATGTGTGCCCTATACAAGCAGTTATGACAAGCACCTGCTGTACTCCTCCATCCTCTCCTGGTTCCCTGGCACTCTTGGTCCCACATAGTGCTGGATTTTGTCACTGGCTTGCTGCCATTTGTTGGTAACACCACTATTCAAATTGTTGTGGTTTGATTCTCTAAGACAGCTCACTTAATGTCATCACCTAAATTACCCTCCACTAAAGGAACAGCAAAAATAATGTTGTACAACGTATTCCACATTCATGGTCTTCCAGTGGATACTGTTTCTGACCAGGGTCCACGATTTCTTTTGCAAGCTGTCTATTAGTATGTCCTCAGGTTTTATCCTCAGACCAGAGGTTGTGCTGTGTTGCCTAGCATCCTAAAGTCCTACTTTCAGGTCCTGCTGTCTTTTGTGGATTAAGTATGTTCACCACATTCTTCGCAGTGAGGACACAGGATTATATCCATTCCATTTTATTCATGGCTATGGATGGAGGTAGAGGTTGGGAACACTACCTACAGGGGTAGTGTTCCCTCTACCTTACATCTGTAGGTGTTGCCACACACATGGAAGAAGACATTGGCCACACTTTTATTGCACTCTCCTCTATCAGCACCAGAGATGACACTGAGAGGTTGTCCACCTGTCACTCTCCACTCATGGTTGAGTCCCGCAATCAGGCTCCTTGATCTGTGCCTTTTCCTGTCATTAACAGTCAGCATGTGCATGTGCATTCAGGTAACATTCCACATCTCCAGAGCCAAGCCAATCAGGGGGTTTCTGTCATGGCTATACATTTATCTACCTAATCCTGTCTCTGTGATCTCTGTGTCTTCTCTGTGGCTTCTGCCTTCTCTGTGGCTTCCGCCATCTGCACCTGCACACCCGTATGCCATCAGTCATGTAGTCCCATGATTTCTCTCCACCTCCACCTGAAATCAGCCAATTAGCTTCTTGTCTCCTTCCTGCTCAACCAGCTCCATTTTCTCAGTTTTTTAGGCCCATTACATAGTCTGTGCAAGGAATGCATACACAAACGCAGAGGACGATGCAAGGGCTGTTCCTCGTGTTCTTCTTGTGCTTTACTCTATACATAGTCGGTGTTTCTCCAGTAGTTTTCCGATCGACTGAGTTTCTCTTAGCATTATAGTCTGCCTGTTATCTGTTAACTGCCTGACCTTTAGATTACCATTACCTTTGCCTGCCTGCCAATTTCAGTTGTTTGCCAGTTTGATTGCCTGTTGCTGACTGTATTTCTGCATACTGATCACGAGTAAAGAATTCTCCTTGAATCTACACAATATGAATCCCTGTGTTTGCATTTGGATCTGGACTGCTACTACGTCACACATGCACTAACAAAGTATAATACCTGAGATGAAATGCGTGTTGCCAACTGGGCAGGCACCAATTTCTCTTAAGAAGTGCTGGTCGACGGTCTGTCTTGCAATGCAAATAAACAATGAAAATTTCCCCCTACATTCTGACACAACCCACCCAAAACAATTACTGCGTTAACACGCACTTTAAGAAATTGGGTTTTTCGCCTCAGACTGCTGTTCCCCGATCTCTCAACTGCCATGTAAACGGGAACGCCGATTTCGGAAATCGGGGTAAGGGATTAAGAGAAATCGGTATATGCTTGCTGGATTTCTCCTGGAGTAACCCGATTTCTCAGCCATGTAAACCTGTTCTCCGATTTCCAGCTGGCTTTTTACAAGTGCGTATGTGCAAAAGAACAGAGCAGATAAGGAAACTGAACTGTAAATACAATAAACGCACTGTAAAATGCAAGAGAGAGTAAAAACTTTCTGTTCTACGCGGTCATTGAAGAATGCTGAACAATTTTATGTCAACATTATCTCCGATGAAAACAGGGTTTCCCTGAGCTTCGCTAAACTCGTATCGTAAATTTGTATTGGGCTAACTCTGACTGACTTGTATTCTCTGCCCGGTGACGAGCGCGCAACATCCGGCTGCGAGTAGCTACAGCCACCCGGTAAACTACAGTGACAGGCTGGAGGAAGTTGCGGTGGGGGGAAACACGATTACTAAGGAGTGCATGTGAACAGGATTTTCAGTAATAGGCGTACGGTAGCATAACCTGGTTTGTCTCAGTAACCCGATTTCTTAAAGTGCATGTAAACGCAGTAATTGGCAACATACGGTCTCTCTAACTCCAGGTTCATTTTGAAACTTTGGAAAGCCACCTGGAATATGCTACACATTATAGAAATGGCACCATCTACTGACTGGCGGAGGTAACTTCCACAGATATAAGTGAATGGAACTGAATGAGCATCCAAAATGAATGGAAGTCTATGATAAACAGATAAATCAACATATAGAAGCACCATTAAAACCAGAAAAACAAAACACAAACAAACAAAAGATAAATAAATAAATAAATAAAAAATATGGCACTTAGTAAAGTGCATACCACCACCAGCACCAAATGATCAAATGCAAATGATCAACTTTCCACCAAGTTTTGTGGTGTTAGGTGCATCCATTCTGAAGCCCTTCTGTGAAAGGCCACAGTCAACATCAGCTGCCCCCTTACTGGTGAGTCAATATTTCAGAATTTCCTTACCCCATCACCAACCTTTCAACTTTTTTTTTTTTTTTTTTTTTTTTTTTTTTTGCAAATCCATCCTATCCTCCTAACAGACGAAATTATATGATAACATAACCCCCTTCCAGAGGTAAAAATGAGGCAAATACAATGTGTGTATCCTTGTGTATCCTCATGTATCTAAGCATAAAAGGCAGTATAACGGGTAAAGTGGAGTATTGGTGGTAACTTGAAATACACAACTCCTATCACCATTCATCAATTTGTCATGCATCCGTTTTTTTATGAGCTCTTTCTTTCATTGCCCTTCTTACACTGCAGGGGGTGTAATTAAACATAGAAACATCTTTTATTTTATGATTTAGTTATTGAGATTTGTAGTAGTCCCACCTTGAGTAGTCCCACCTTATTCTCTGACATGAAAAATAAGAAAGTAAGTAAGTAAATGAATAAACAAACAAACAAACAAACAAACAAACAAACAAATAAATAAATAAATAAATAAAGGGAGGTTGGGTAAACAGGGCAATTCATAGGAGATAAAAAAAAGAATAAAAGTATTTTACACACATATACTTGATGTAATTGCAGTTACAAAAAATGCTCTGATTTTACATTGGGCACTTTCCTAAGTTGTAATCATTTCAGCATTCTTCATAGAGTTCTTAACCCTGTCACATGACAAAAGTATCTCTTGCTGATCCCAGCTCTCCAAAATCTGCTGAGCCAACACAGACTTAGTCCAATCTTGAAAAACAATTACAACAATTACAATGTTAATATCATGCCTAAAACTGAATTTAAAATTGTGTAATAAGATCATAGCATGGGATAGAGCTAAAACATAAAATAGTCCACAACTTCTGTCCTGTGCATTTCAAGTGACTGCAATTGTCTTTTCTACTTTTCAGCATCCCTATCATTTTCCATTGGAGTAATACTTCTCTTTCCTGCTCTTTGTTGTTGGGCCATGAGTTCGGATGAAGAGTCCTGGCTGAGAGAGGAGCAGCTAACCCTACTGTTAATACAGGGCATGCAATCAATATGCTGCTGGCATTTCTAGGTTTCCTTGGCCTGCAGCTCTTATCTTAATGGGAGTGTGCTCCCATTTTCTTTTATTGTGTGAACCCCATATATCATTACCCAACAAATATAGCCTGATCTACCATGCCAAAATAAAAACACTGAAGCCCAGAGAAAAACAATTTATGCCATTTATTTATTTTTTTTAGCTTTCTATCTTCTGGTTTGGCGGTGGTGAGGAGTGTATCTATAGCCAGTTAATTTCTGTTCCTTCTTGTTTGCCTTTGCTTTGTACTTTCAGGCAAAGAGCTCCCTGTGGTCATATTCACCCAATATTTGCAGTAGTGTAGTTCCTTATGAAACATTTCAAGTCAATACAGATGTATTATGCTTTATTTATTAAATAGATCGATACAGGCATATGCTATATTAGTATCTAATACTAACTCGGTCTCTATTACTGCAAGTACACCTAGCTACATCTAGGTTCACCTAGGTATACCTACTACCAGGTTGGACCTGCTTCTGTTCCCAGAACAGAAGAAGACATGAATTCAGTGAATTCAGTGAGGTGCTGGAAACCTTCCATTGGGACCATGGTCTATACTAACGTCACTCAGTTTCTGCATATTTTTTGGCAACACGTTCATTCTATAAACATCTTCCGCTTCATCCAAAAGATACAGTACTCAGTTGAGTTGAGATCAAGGGATTGCACAGACATTTGGAGTAAACCAAAGCTACTGTCTTATTTCTGGAACCATCTTGAGATAATGTGTGTTTCATGACATGGCACAAAAACCTGCTGGAGGTTTCCACTTGACCCTGGGAAGACTGTGGCCATGAAATGATACACCTTGAGATGTGCCAAGAAAAGATTCCATACATCATTACAACACTAGCAAACCATTCACAACAAACAGAGTGGTGAATCCTGAAGCTGTCATCTGCATGTTACAACAGAAACTGGGGCTTGGGACTGCAGTGGAACCTGACATGTTGTACTGTTATAGGCCATCCACTTCAAGATGAGATGCTTTTCTGCACCACTGTTGCAGCTAAGCAGTTATTTTCACACTTGTGGCCACTCTCTTAGCTTAAAAGTACCCAAAGTAGATGTCATTTTAAATGTTCACACTCAAAAATTTCTCACCAAAAACACATTGTGTGTGTCACTGATGCCTAATAGACATGCTGAATACATTTCACTTCATGTCACTCCCTCGCTAATGGCGAGCTGGAAGAGCATGTTATGTAAACAATATGGGGACCCAGTTTTCCTGGTGGGCTCTCTGGTGCTCTCACAAACTGCACTGGTGCTTTTAAGAGAGTCTTCTCAGACCTGTAATTGCCAAAGTGTTTGTTACCCTCAGAACTAGGACTCACTGTATGGAGGAGCAAACAGGATAAGGACCAAGCTAGGGCATCTTACTCAAGGCCTTAGTGGCTTGTTAAGGTGCATTCAACTTTAGAATCATTACCATTAAAAAAAAAGAAAAGAAAAAAAAGCTGATCTTTCTGCAGACAAATTCAGCCAACAGTTTACCCACAATTGTGAGACCTATATGAACATTCAAAGCAAAACTTTCATCCTTAAGCAGAATTAGCATATCATTAATCCTATGATCTTAGACAGTTCAGACAGTATTTGAACATGAATAATTCTATCCTGAGCTAGAAATCAGAGAACTAAGACTAAGCTGTGATGACTTCAAGAGATAAAACCTGGAGCTGCTCTATTAAAAAATAATTGGAGACTGACTCTGTGCACTCATAAAATGTTTGTTTGAGCTTTTATACCCAAATGAGCTTTATTTAGTGTGGTGCTAGCAGTTATGAACCAGAAAATGTGCCCATATCTCCGTGAAATCACCCTGGCTTCTGTCACTGTGTTCACAGTGTCGTTCTCGCATATTCACCCAGTGAAGCACACCAAGGATTGGTCTCTTGATGACACAAAGAGTCTTGACTTCCTTTGTTTTTATTTTTCAGGGAGAGTCGGTCATGTGGACAAATCCCACATTCACAAATATAATCTCGTCTATAATGTCAAGAAACTTTGAAACTCAACATCAAGGGAATAATACATTCTTTATGTTAGGGAAGATATTTTTTCTTTATACAGGCATTCAGTAACAAAAGAAAAGCTATAGGGGGTCCAGTAATTTTTTTTCCCTGTGTAAACATTGAGGTCCTGGCAATGAGAATGACCTAGAAAAATATTTTTTTCTGTTTCCAGGGCTAGAGTTAGTCATGTTCATACTTTAACTTTATTTACTTTCTACCTCAAATTGTTACAGACAAAGCAGATATGCTGGATGTTTTGAGGACAGGGCTATAATAATTGACAGCATGTTTGAGGAAAGTATTGTTACATTTAAATTAGATTAGTTATTAGAAGATATTTTCATGTAATATTAATGGTATATCCATCTCATCGTAAATAGTTTTCTATGTAACATAAACCTACTGTTCTTTACATTTCAGTTATTATTATTATTAAAAATAATTCACTTTTTTTCTATTTTCCTAATGTTAATTTGCATAGTTGAATGAGATGAGTTCTGCCTTGATAAATAGGGCTTCGATATGTACGAGCATTCAGTTCTTCACAGTCCTCAGGTATCATGTGCAGGGAGACCCCCGTCAGGTCATGACACCTGTCCATAGTGAGAACTAAAAACTGAGATCTTGAGTGATGGCACATTCCCCTCCTTCTCCAGCACTGTGCTGAAGTAGGGCACAGATATTGGCATGACTCGCTCTCCTACTTCTTTCTCTCAAAACAATTTGTCATTGCTTCCAGGGTCTGCCAATTCTATCTGTGACAATCTGTAGGGCGGTTGCCTCAGAGAGTGACAAAACCTGTCACAGTGCGTCACTTTCACTCTCTCTCTGGCAAGCAGCAGGACATCTTTGAGTCAGCGACACCTTTATCAGATATGGCAGTTCCTAAAGCTCTGCCTATAACAGCAGGGAAGTTGGAGGGGAGAAGTCGTCGACTTTACAGAGACCTATTTGCAAACAAAATCACTGGGAGACATTCCCCACAAGGCACCATCTGGCTGCCACACATACCTGCTTCCATCACCCCCTCACAATCACCAGCTCCTCTATTTATAGATACTCTCCCGTCCACCCACCCACACACTGCATCTTGTAAAATAGCAACCAAAATCTTACATACTGAAGAATCTACTTCAGACAATCCATCACCAGAGTGACAGATGCCAACACTCCTCCCCATAATGTGGAGATAACTTCTTTGCAACATTTTGTGTCAGTGCTAACGGTGAAAAAAAGCACAATCAGTCCTTAGTCGGTTTCTTGCCAGACCTGCGAGAGATAGTGAGGCCTGCAATGACCTTCTTTGTCATTATCCAGTCTTCTCCTATTTTTAGCTTGGTGCAGCCAGAGTAAATAGCGAGATGAGCACTGAAGTAAATAGAATGAAGTGCTTGAGTGTGAGAAAAACTTATTGGGTAGGCTTGTGGGCGTGAAGTGTGTGTGTGCCGTGAGTGATCAAACCTTTGTGTATTCTGGGCAGATACTGGCTGGATCATGTGCGCCGTCAGCCATCAGTACCACATGGGTGTCAGAGTTACAGTATCAATAAAGCAATCAGTGTCTTATCTCAGAGGGTCGTAGAGTGAATTCTGATCATTGTTATGATGTTACTGAACAAGCATTCATCAACAAGGGAATGCTACTGAGAGCCCTACATGCTGGCACTGAACGGAGAACAACACCGACGTGCACTTGCAACTGAGTCAGGCATTTGCAGCATTTTGAGCCGTTGAATGCGAGTATGGTGAGTATATTTTGAATCTCATGAACAGCTGCATAGCCCTCTCGCTTCAATTACTTCTATTCAATTCAATTATTCAATTACTAAGTACTTAACTCAGCGAAGACAGCAAAATGAGTGTCTTGCAGCTGAAATGTTCTGGCATCCAAACAAAGATTTTCGCATATTTACACCTGCACAAATACATTCTCGTTCCCTCTATGCTCTATCCAAGTTTAACCCTTTCACAACAAGAATAGTAATTTTTTTATGAAATTCCAGAGTGAAATGCTGCTCGTGAATGCAAAATTAGTCATCAGAAAACCCAGATGTGTTGGCACGACTGTCTGCTGAGAGGCTTTTTACACCCCTCCTCTCCCTTTTTGGACGGATTTCATCATTTCATCAGCCCTTTCATTGTGAGAACAATTAGTCAATGTGCATGTGCATGACTTGAGATAGATAGATAGATAGATAGATACCCTTCCTCCCAATCCTTCTGACTTGCCTCTCTTTAGGTTGCAGACTTGGCAGGGAAACATGTCGGTGTGTTGGGAAGAGCTGCCTCACTTACACACATCAACAAGGGCCCTTTTGGCAATAGTAGCCTGGTAAACAGACCTTAACAACGTAAGGTAAATACATGTGAAGAAACAAATGTTATTTGTCTGGGGCAGTACTTTCTGGTGTACTGTTCGATGCAAGTAAACACACAATGTGAGGGTGTGGCCAGTCTGTGCAAAATAAGCTGGACAAATGGGTGTCTCTGGAGCCATGCCTACTTGTTCAGTTTTTTTACTGCTTCCTGGTCTCTCTCCATGGTTTTAATCCCTAGTGCTCCCTGGGAAGAGGGACTTCCTCCTCAGTGAGCACAAATGACTGAAAATAGGTTCATGCTTCACAGCATTGTCATTGATCACATCAGTGACATGGTTAACTCAGCTCATTTTTTTCCCTCTGTGGGCAAATGCATGAGCACCCAATAAGATGTGTCACTTCAACACAGGTTGGTCAGTCATAGGGAATAGGGTCATAGAGGATGCAAGTGCTCCACCCTGCTGGCATCAGAAGACATTCACACTGTCCACAGCTACTCTTGTTTTGTTCAGTCTTCTGGTACAGCTGATTTATCATTCTTCCACTGGGATGTAAACACATGAAGTATAGTTAAAAAAATTATAC
>OMKZ01019959.1:19136-32490 GCA_900302535.1 Neoniphon sammara
CAATTCTTTTTTTTTTTTTTTTTTGACTGATGATCAGGCTGAAATAATACCTGCTCTTTGTCTGTTTGACAATCCAACAAAAGAGACATACAAAAAAACAGGTTAATAAAAATAAAATCTATTTTATGAATTTGATGCCCCTCATTCTACTGGCTAACCTTGGCATACAAATTTGCTTGCTTCTATCAACATGTGGTTGCAGTAGTTATGCTGTTATGCAACTGGGAAACATGCAAATCAAATCTGGGTAGTTATTTCTATGCTCCTCATTATAGTGGATAAGTGCATAACTAGTAACACTGCACTGCTTCACCAGTTTTTTTTTCTTAGTGTGCACAGGCTGAAAACAACCAGATGCTCAGATCACAGTTTGTAACAACAAGCTACAACACTGTTTTCAATATGCTAGGTGTTGAGCAAAGTTCAGGTTTGTAACTTCTGGCTCTGCAGCGAAGTTTGTTATTCCTCAAGGATATTCACTGGTGTCCTAGAGTCAAAGATCAATAATGTATCTTCTGCCTCCACTAGCCTTACGGATAAAAAAAGAACATCTTTGTGAATTGAAAAGTAGGATTTATTGATCTCGGTTACTCCTTTTCTATGTTAAAGTGACGGGGTAGGTCAATGAACTTAGTGTCATAAATATGTGTTAGTGTGTGTGTACATACTGAATGAGAAGCAAGGTATTAAGTCATTAAACAAATACAATTTCGAGAGTAATGTTTTTAATAATCATAAACAAACAATAATAATGAATAATCCTATACATTGGTTGAAAGTGTACTAGGATATTTCAGTCATCACAAGCCCCTGCTGTGCATTGACGCATTAAAACAACTTGTATTCTAAAGTCCAAATGAAGATAGCTTAGACATTTGGATGGTTTGCAGAATTCTTCTCTCTATCTCAGCTTAGACTCATACATATGTATTGCGCTGAGGCAGGCAGGCAGCAGTGGTTTGAGAACAGCATGAGGCTGTGTTTTGCACAGTGTCTATCTAATTGCCTGACCACCAACAGTTATAGCCAGATTCAAATCCAATGCAAAATGTTTCCTGAGCTGTTCTCCACTTCCCAACCCCTGATACCAACCTCCACGGAGCCCTGTGGAGGTGGGGCACATGGCCGCTCCACCTGTGGCGACGAGAGGCCACAATCACCCTCTTTATCAAGCTGTCAATCACGCAGGGGCTGTTAGACTGAATTTCAGAGCATCAAGCCCTTGCTGCCTCCCCTGCAGAATCTGGCTTCAGAGCAGTTTTCAAACCGCCAAAGTTCAGTCCATGCAATTAGACCAGGTAGGAGGTGATGGCGTCACCCTCCTCCAGGTGTCTGGATGGGCTGCATCTGGTCAAGCAATGGAGAGGGCATTGTGTGCAAATTCTCACAGGTGCAAATGTCTGGGAGTGCCACTAAATCTTCACATGGACGTGTCAAAGCTGCATTTTTTTTTTTTTTTTTTTTTTTTGCTGCAGGCATCAATTAGTGGAGCTGGAGAGCTTTGTGTGAGATTCACATTCACAGCTATGTTATGTGCAAAGGTCACACTGTTTCCTGCTTATGTCAAAGTAGAGCACTGTCAAAAAGCTTTTAAACCAGAATGCCGTGCATGTCTCTCACTTTTTTTATTTTTATTTTATCCCCCTAGAGACATACCACTACCATGATGAACACCCCATTTTCCTGAACTTCAATGACAAAAATACTATTAACAAAGTAACACTAAATGTCTTGCTTTGCAGGAAAAAAAACTCTTTCTTCAGTTATTAAGTTTCTATTCAACCCTTTGTCTGAAGTTCAGACTCAATTAGTAGAACAGTGTTAGCTTAGACATGACGCACTGTAAGTAGGAGATCCCTTTTTTGGAAGAATCAAAGTGGGGCACCAAAATGGCAGCTTAGCTGTTTATACAAAGCACTGTGGGACTTACTCCCAAGCAGGAAAAGAGAGTACACTGATCTGAGCAGTGTGCTATGATATACGTTGCAAAATGAGGCTGCAATTTACATAGAAAATGGGGGAAAGGATTGGTATCACTCACAGTCTTGTTAAGAATTGCCTTAATTGATTGGGGAATGTTATTGTGTCACCGAATGCATAATTTCTCCGTCAAGACTGTGTGAGCGTGCATCTTCAACTCAAACTGTTGTAAATGTTTCTGCTCTTTTGTCATGCTTATCTGTTTAATCCACAAAGCCCCAAAATAGACACTCTTTAATTGTTTTCTACGTTTCAACACATTTATTATTAAAAACTATCTCTATAGGTTATGTGACTGATATGTTTTAAGATAACCTTGTTGGTATGCCACACTAATAAAAGCATTTGCGGCTCAATTTTTCCCCCTCCATGACTTAGATATACAGATGTGTTGAAAATTGCACATCATTTTTTGGGAGTGTAAGCCACCACAAATTTAGCTACTCGCCCAACTAGCATTTTCTCAATTTAGGTCATAGCAGACGTCATGGACTAAATGTAGACCAAAGCTATTTTTGGGTGTTATGAATGATTCTACAAAGCAATAGTGACACAAGACAGATGGATTGCATGCTTCTTAGGGGCACAGGACTCGTGAAATTCCAGCAGCACGCTAAAGTGAGGGAGTTCTCAAAAATATAAGCACACAGATGGATACACAGAAATCATTCACCCCCCTCCCTCCTTTTGTAAACCTTTGTAAATATGTTCAGGCTGACAGCCGTTCTTGTCAATTCCCAGTGTGGATGCAGGAATGACAGGTGTTAAATAGCTAGACCCAGTTTTTATTGTCATGCATCTGCGACTGACTCGCAGCCATAGAATTATGTGCTGAACTGCTGACCCCCTGGCTCATGCACCCAGAAGAGGAACACACTTTCCCCCTGGCCCTGTGTGCAGGGCTCCAGCTCTGGGAAAAGAACTGCTGTCTGCAGGCAATGAGATAAGCCTTCTCTCCCTCTGTCCGTCTTTTCCTTTCTCTGTCTCTCTCTCTCTTTCTCCCTCCCTCGCCCTCCCTCTCTCTTTCTCCCCCGCTCCATCCATTCCTCCCTGTCTATCTCATCTCTTGCTTTTCCGTCTCTTAATATTTTCTCCATATACAGCACACAGTCACACATGCCCATATAGGTTGCGACGGACATTGGATGCCCTGCCGTCCCCATGTCCTGTTTGTTTTGTGCTGACAAAAGCCTCCTCACCCCAACACAACAATGGATGACCTGTGTGTCTTCACCCTCACCTGACTCGCAAAGTCCTGACTGTGGGCAAACCACTCCATCAAGCTGCCCTCTTTGCCAACACAAACAGCTGATTCTGGGCTGTTATAATTCAAGCTGTGACCTTGATTGCCACTGTGGAGGTCACTATCGCAATGCACTCTGGTCCCCCGTCTCTGCATGCCTCCATCACCCCCACTTTCCCCCTCATTCATCTAATCCGTGTCAATCGCAGCTCTTAGCCAAACAAGGCCAGGCCCTAAACATTAGGCCACTTAATCACAAAGTTTGCCTTTTTTCATGCAAGTGACAAGAACACGCAGAATTTATAATCGGCCACAAACTGTGGATCAGGCGCTGTGATTTATGTGGCAGTAGCAGAAGATTTAGCTCCATCAGGGTCACTGTAGTCATGATACATCTCAAGTCCATCATGAGGTTGCAGCGCTTGTCTATATCCCTCCCCACTGTGTCACACGCTATATTGATCATGACACTGCATTCATTGACACCTCGGCCATCAAATGCAACATATTCTAGTGCAGAGCATGAGTTGTCATGAGAAAAACAAAAGAAGGAGAAGCGATGACATTTTAGGTTGGAAAATGAAATCTGTCCATCCTTAACTTGCTAACACAGCAACAAAGTGACTTACAGTAACTTAGCGCTGGACTTGTTTCACCAAAAAATCACTCCATATCTTATCCCGTCCAAAAAGTAATTCTTAGTATCTCTATCAACAATCTCATTTCCACTGAATAATCTGTGCTCACTCACTGGGAGCCACAAAACTGTGAGTCATAGTTGAAGCGAGGACACTGGAGCCGCTTTACTTGTCAGACTCTTCAGCTTTCTCTTCCTTACTTTTCCTCGCCACACACGCATGCAAATACAGATTTCACTGTAGCAAATAAAAGTGTGTATGTATGCGTGCGCATGACTTGTGCCTGCACATCTGAGTCAGTGTGTGTGTGTGGACATGAGCATGTCTTGCATAATGCATTTGATTATGAAATGATTAAATAACTGTGCAGGCCAATTTTTTTCTCCCTGTGTGTAAGTCATTGAATGTGTCAGAAACACTATGTAAATAGTCATCCAATCACATCAAATTTATTTCATTTAATTATATTTTTATGATTCAAAGTCATTCACAGGTAGCAGGTGCCAGAACAGCGGCACAGTTCTGTTGGCTGAAACAGTACCATTTTTGTTTCATCATTTCTGTAAAAATTTTTTGGTGATGATAGGTAGGTCACACCAAAGAGAATACATGAAGAAAACAGACAAGATCACGCATAAGATCATGAGCTTGGGAGAATGCTAATTTTAACAGTTCTGTTTGTAGTTGAGAAGTGCATGACTGTGCATGTGAGGAGCCGTTACTTAGATTCAGTGGGTATCTCTGCTTTTCGCATAGTCATGATTATGGTGTTTTGCTCAAATCACAACCAGTGTAAATCAGCAAACCACAGCCCATGTCAACCTTAAAGTGAAAGTTCACCCTAAAACATATGACCCAAAAAGTAATGCTAGAAAAGCCCAAAAGTAGGGCAATAAACACATCCTAGGTGATGGAGATTGTTTTGAATGAGCTAGCTGCATTATTTTTGTGAAGTTTTTCCTGGTTTTGGCTGACGTACAATACAAAAGGTTCAGTAGGAGGGGGCTGCTGTGCAGCTGAGTTAAACACAGGGAGAGCAGAGAGGCAGCAAAGGGATATCACTACACAGTTTGAAGAGTTTGACCAGGACAACAAAAAACAATTTGATGTTTCAGATGAAAATCAGGGCTATTTGTCTGAACCTAAAAATACAGTAGAGATAAGGCAATGAGATGCAGTGAAGAACAGGAGGATTTAGCTAGCAAATGTCAAGTCATGCAATGATGCTAGAGAAAGTTAGCAGCTGTAGTACCTGGTGGTGCTCATGTCAAAGGTGGCCAGCCTTGCTTATGGAGATAGATGAATGTTATCTGAGTTGCCATGAGCTGCAAAGTAAGTCAATCAAATTGCAGCTGTATCATTTTTGTTGGCAGACCAAAATGATACAGACCAAAATGTGTTGCCTAGCAAGCATTTTTTTTTTAAATTTATTATCTTTATATTTGATATTATTTTATATTTTATAGTTGAGCAGGCTGGAGATGAGGGAGAAATGCAGCACAAGGCATTCTGGTTATTTAACTATTTCAAAACAAGAGCATCTGAGGGAATTCAATTTCTCTTAAAATTATGAATTTTTACACTTCTGACAAATGTTATTGTGAATTAGAGACAAAAAAGTGTTTTGAGGTTACAAAGTCATAGTGTCAAATTTTACTTCAAGTCCTACCCCCAGTTAACATCATTATATTGTAATAGTAGACCAAGGAGACTAATTATGTTTTTCAGCCCTAGCAGACCTAGCTTGAGTTGGAAATCGTGCTCCTCATCATCTTGGTCTCCGCAGAGTGTGGGCATAAACTGACACCTGCACAGGTGACTGCGCAGATGACAAAAAATATTAATCACTCAAACAGTTTGTTGACATGTTTTGTCCCCCCGTCTGCTCTTAGCAGTGTGTCTGAATAATTACTCTGTCCTCTCTCCTGTGCCTCTTTCATCTTGCCTTGCCCCGCATTAGATGGTGCGTTGTCGTGCTATTGACAATGACAGTGGTGGCAGCCATCCATGCCGTGCCAGGTGGCAGAGTGTGAAGTGCCAGCACAAGGTTAGAGCAACAGAGGTGCTGAGAGAGAGAGAGAGAGAGAGAGAGAGAGAGACAGAGGGAGAGAGAGAGGATGTTGGGTCTTCCTGACTGGACAGGTCTCAGCCGGGTTCCAGTCCTGTGAATCACTCTCTTTTCACTTGTATTTGCTTGTTTTCCATGTGACCATTCAAATTTTGTGATTAATAGGGTTGGCACAGCTGTCTCTGAGGCTTATTTCGGGGATTTATTGTTTCCTGGACCAATGGTATCTCAATCCCCAGCATAGATTGTTCCTAACTAATTGGAGTCCTAAAGAGTTTCATTACTCAGGTGGGTACATGTTAATGGAAGATAATGGTGTTCGTCCCAGAAATGGTCCGAGCGCTTAATGTCTGTAGACTTGCACTTCCACTCTGTTGCCTCCTCTGGAGAAACCGCTGCCAGTCCTACAAATTATGAACTTCAAATGGTCACATGATTGACAAGTAAATACAAGAGAAAACATAAACAAGCAATTCACTCGTCTGGATCCAGGCAAGACAGGTCCAGCTCAGGTCCCAGACATAGATTAGCTATGACACCCTACGCCAAGCTAAGACCCTGCTTAGATATCCAGACAGACAGGCTCCTCACAAAATGGAGTAATTAATGACATTTAAATGTTAAATGGATCTCTTGTCTAGTTGGCATTAATTAGGTGGATTAGAAGTGAATCCCAGTAATCCAGCTGTTTTCAGAGAGTCTAATGTTTCGTCATTTCTGGAGTTCTTTTGCTCATATGGCAAGGTGAATTGATCTCCTGCAGTGGTATATAACGTATAGAGATAACTATTTCTTTTTTCTTTTCTTTTTTTTTTCCATCGGTACAGGCTTACTCAACTAGCAGCCTTCACACTGTAATATAGGAAGGTGAGATCAAAGTATGTCTACCTCCTCAGCAGTGCTGTATGACCGCCCACTCAGCTATCATATCATTACTCTGCTGCTCTGTTAAACATTATGTTTTGTGTCACCAAAATAAAACTTGCTCATTCATACTGGCCACAACAGCACCAATGTGACTTATAATCACAAATCAGACTGCATGATTCATTCTGAAATTTCACTCTTATTACCTTTATCAGCAGTGTGGTTTCTGTTGCTGCAGAGATGTCATTTTTCAAGGATTTTCCCCCAGGATTTGAGTTTTTTTACCTTTTTATTTTTTCCCCGCATGGAATGGGTTTCAAGAGCCAAATTTAGCCAAAAGTGAGACACTTTGCTCTTCTCTACTTGGGTGCTATATCATAATATGGGAAATCAGTTCTTTAGTGAGCAGTACAGTATATGGGGAATAAAACAAAGTCTTAGCTGAAAATTTAATTTAACTATCCATCATATTCATAAAATCTGAAAACACAACCGTGCAGCCACATTGTTGACCTGCATGACAGTAATATCACTCTGGCAGCGCTGCAGCTGAGATCGTCAAAGATTTGCTCTGTAGTTATGGTGAATTTAGTGACTACTTCGAAGGGGAAACATGAAGACCGGTTTAATTGGGCGTCTGGATCCTTACATGATTGATGAAGCTAGTCAGACAGGGCAACATAACAGGTGTTGTGCCAAAATTTATATTCCCTTAAAAATGTTTCCCTGGTGGTACGTCCTCATTTCGTCCTCTGTGTGTGTTGTTGTTTTTCCCCTGCACAAGAAAATTATAGTGGGGGAAATGTGCTTAATAAATGACAAGAGGACTATTGTATGGCCTGACAAATTCCATGTAGAATCAATGGACGCTTGTGGTTTGAGATAATAAGATCACAACTAAACGCAACCTCTGTTCATTACGCGGCAACCAGGAAGGTTACTTTCATTCTTTGTAATCCTGCAAAATGTTTTTAAAATGTTTTACCATTTGAAAAGCCAGTTATAGGAAAACAATCCACAAAATTGAAATGGTGTTATTTTCTTCCTTGGTGTGAAATTGATGCAAAGTCACCGCCAAGAGAAGCAAATTTTAGGCGAAACGCATTTTGGCACAGTATCTCACAGTAAAACAATGTTTTTAAACCTTTCACGGGATTACAAAGAATGAAAGTAGCCTACTGAAAATAATCTACATGGACGGCTCATAATGAACAAAGTCTACTAATTATAAGAGCCCTTTTCCCATGATAATTTCCTTGTGCTGTGGCAAGACAACAACACACACAGAGGACAAAATAAGGACACACTACCAGGGTGACACATTTTTTAGGCAATCCTAATTTTGGCCCAACAAAAGTTTATTAATGCTGCTGTCTCTAGCCGCTACCCTGTCACTTGGCTGTTACTAATGTCAACAATACCGTGGTGGTTGATATGACATCATATGAATACTATGGATTAATCTTCACACCATAGCTGCAGTTTTAAGCTTCCATAATCCTAATCGTATGCAAATGAGTTTAACAACATCACATGATGGCAGAATTTATGTATTACAGAGATGTTGGGAAGTTGGAAAGCGGAGTTCCTACAAGGAAAAATGCAGTGAAACATACCCTCAAGTCAGAATTACAAGTCAGGCAGTTTTTCTGAGATACAATTATCTGATTTCATGCAGCATGGTAGCATAATATTGTAAATGGTGCATAGCATTGCTTCTAACACGAATAGAATTTTCTAAATACACTTACATATATAACACTGTATGCTACCAGGCTAGGTACTGCCAAACATCCTTGACATCATGTTGGCTATTGCATGGGGAACAGTGTTTTACATTGGGCAGTAAATCTCAAGGGCGTCCATGTTTCTTCCATGGTTGTCTGAGATTTTAATTATAATCAACTGGGAATTTCAGAGTTATCACTTTGGGAGTCTGGGAATTGGTGGATTTCAGTGGGAGGCAGCATTACATTAATATTACAATAGTGATAGATAGATAGATAGATAGATAGATAGATAGATAGATAGATAGACAGACAGACAGACAGATCACCACACACTCTGCATTTTTTTAGCATTTTATAATAAAACATGCTGTTGTATAATGAGCTCAGTACTTTTATTAATGTGTTATACTGTGTTTGCTAACCATTCAGTTGCTAATGTCATGTAGTCAAACTTCATTCAGTTGTCAACAGAAGAAATGAATGCAGCTGATCAAGTAACTGAATTCACATTCAAATAAACTGTTCACTTGATAAAGTCTTTACATCCATGTCACAAATCCACTGTGTAACAGTACAGAATCTGTACATTTGGACACATTTATCCTTTTCATCCTTGATAGAAGATTACAGTTCTCTTACTTTTCCTTTACTTTTCCCCTAAGTTTTGGTTTTATTGATTATATACCTGAACTGGAGCCACAGAACTGTTCTTGGGAAAGCTTGTCACACTCTTTTCAGCAACTTCATCACACAGAATATATGTACATTATCACTATTTTATAGTAGTAAAAGCTGTATATGAGGGTTTCTAGGTGTAGAGGCTACAAACGGGCGGCTGTGTGTTACCTCACCTTCAGGTATAACTGCTTGGTTAAATTGAACAAAGCCATTACGAGAACATCCCAAACTGGGTCAATGTATAATACATCATAGAACGCGATTAAAAATAGCAAAGAATGACAAACGCTTTATGACGATCCCTCAGTAGAACGGTTCTAAGGATTTTAACCGGGGAAATTGCCATACTGGTGACTGGAGTGGTCCACGCTGCTTTGAGCACTTTCACTAATGTGGGCTATGCAGGAAAAAAAAGAGACAGTCTCCTCAAAATCAGATCAGGCTGTTCATTCGCGTTGCTTGTTCCACCTATGCTCTCAATAAAGTTTACTATCTAAACCGAGCAAAAGTCCTGACGCTCAGCCTCGAAATACATTTCTCTGATGACCTAACGGAGAGTGTGCTGTCCCTCTGTGTACAGTATGCTCTGACACAATGAAATGATGTAGCTATTCTTGGAGGCTGCTTGTGCACTTCGATGGATGCCATTTTTCACACCATTAACTACAGCCTACTGGTTTTATTCACAGCACAGAGATAGGCCAAAACAATCCTAAACACGCCCACGAGCACAATTGCAACAATTGATCTAAGCTGTTCCACCCAGTCTGTCGCAATTCAGTGCAGCAGGAGGAACCATTATCTCCATCCACCCTTCATCTCTCTCTCCCTGTCTTTTCCTCTCTCGCCGTCTCTTGTGCATGCTCTATCCCTCTTCCTCTATCTCTTGCATGCGGTCTTTATGTCACTCTGTCTTTCTCTCTCTCTCTGTCTCTCTCTCTCTCTCTGTGCGTGTGTATCTTCCTCACCCCTCTTATCCAGCTTTATCCTTCCCTAGGGGCAGGGAAAGGGTTAGGCGCTTAAATGTAATATGCATACATACATAGAGCAGTTTTCACCCCTTTATCTGTAACTATCCCATAATAGGTGCGTTGGAAGATAAAAATCAATGAGCACAATTGTCAGGTGTTTACCTCAGCAGACTCTAACCTAAAGCCCTCATTACAGTCTATGAGTGCAAGATTCGTGGAGGGAGGCTGAGCTCAAAGGGCCAGCTAATCCAGTGGGTCTTACAGGCATGATGGGCTAGTCAATATGCTGGGCCTGCATCCTAAAGAAGCGAGAGCTCCACAGCAGAGCTAGGTAAAAGAGGCTCAAGGGAATGCTTTGCCTGGTGCAGTTTTATTCTCTGCACAGCTCTCAAGGTTACATGGCACTAAAGTCTTAACCTTTTGTTGTTTACTACCACTCCCTCCCTCCTTACACCCCTTTCATCCCTCTCTCCAGTCCTTGCACTCCTCACTATTGTTTGCTCTTAAATTGGGCAATCGAGGAATTGAAGCGTAGTCTTATGTTGCAATCACTGTAAGTCATTCTAGGTAAAAGCTTCAAATAAATGCAGGCAATGTGATGCATTAGAACAATGATGGGCTGTGGATAAATGGCTATGGAATTATCAGCTCAGCGATTGGTCACTGGGGTCACTGGGCATGACCGAGACTACAGCTGGGTTGGAGTCCATTCCGCTTGCAATCTGAGAGATGATCTGAAATTCCGCTTCAAGATCCGAAGCGGTATTCCATCAGTTCTGGGAATAATTGAACTTCTGATTCATCTCTGGAATGGACAAATTTATGTGGAATTGAGCTCAAGGCAGCAACGCAGGTGTGGATATGGCAGGATGTTTTGTATTCAGTGAAGAATAGATAAGGCTTGAGGTACCTTGTTCTTGTTGTTTTCATGAGCAAAGAGAACTCCGCTGGAGGCACATCAAGTTTAATTTAGGAATTTAATTTCCGCACACAAAAGAGGTCAGGCAAGGAGGAACAAATTGACAGACACAGCAGGCGGGTACTTGTCATTTCTTCCAAATGGCTTTTAAAGAGAAGAAACCCTTTTGGCCCAGGTGTGTTAGGTTGAAGGGTGCTTCCCTCTGTGAGTGGCTGTGTTAAGCTTTCAGCATTGCCCAGTGAGTGTTGCCGGCCTGCAGGACAGCTGGTCAGCATGTTCACAGGTCTGAGACTGGGCCAAACCCTGCCTTAATCTGAAGTAAATGGATTCTCTAGTGGAGGACTGGCTGGGGCATCCTCACTGGAGATCACTGGGCTGTGGTTGACTGGGCAGTCAACCCAGGAAACTGGCAGCCAAGTCAAAATGGTTGCTTTCTGGGAAATGGTCCACTAGGACACAGCTTTGTGACTGATTGTAATTTCTGATTGTAGGCACTCAATTGGACAAACAGAAAGCAGCACAACCACCTACTGAGTCTCTGTGATACTCAGCCATACTTGGTCTTCATTTATAGTGAAATGAATTTGTATTTACAGTGTAATTACTTTGGCATGTTGGCTAGGCCCTGTTAAAGCTTTTACTGGTTTAGTGAATTTCAATTAGAATTACCCAAATCAGTGGTTATCAAGAGAGATAGAGAGAGATAATTTGTGAGCTATGAAAATATTCTATTTTGTTACTCTGAATTTACTATTTACTACTGTAACAGCACCATTTCCCCACAGGGATCATTAAAGTTTCATCTTGTCTTTGCCATGCCCTTAAGCTTCCCCCAAAAATACTTTCTTGTAATGGGATCAACCATTTTGGGGAATGGGAGGATCTTGCTTTTGGGGTTATGAGTGTCCTTTCTATTCTTACACTGTGAGTGCAGCTTCTTGTGATTATGAGAGTGCCCCCTGTGGTCAAGTTTTGAAGTGTTCCTGGCTGGTCGCTTGTTCTCTCCCCTCCTCAGCGGCACCATCAGCAGGGGAAAACAGTGAGGAGAGAGGAGAAGATATGGTCCCTGTGGGAAAAAAAATGGCCTTTGATTTTGGTTTTGAGCTCCCTGCGGCTGCCTCTAGGTTGGGAACAGATCCGGTGCGGTACTAAGCCTGGTAGCTGCAGCAGACAGGGGGCCATGGTTCCCTCTCTGCCTATGACCAGTTTCAGACTAGATCAGGAGACACGCTGGCTCGGCTACTGGCTGGCCGGCTGACAGGCTGATTGATCTTGGGCCAGCTGTTTGGATGCTTCGCCCTCCATACTGAGCTTCAACAATGCAGCATTTAAGCATGCCTCAGACATGAAAGAGCACCATGGGGTGGGCTTTCTGATCAGATCATTTACATCGCAGTTTTTTTTTTTTTTTTTGACAGACTCCATTTTAGCACAAATGCCTTGATTTGACAGCCAGGCCAATGGGATCATGCGGCTTGTATCCAGTGATGAATAGAAACCGAATAGACCACCCTATTTCTGCCATGCCATCTGCCATGGTGACTGTGGATGGCTGTAACTTTAAGTGAGCCTTACTCCTGCCTATCTGGTGGTGGGCTATGCTTGTAGTAGAGCACAAAGTGGACAGTTTGTTCCAAAAACAAGCAGAGCCTGGGGGAGACGACTGATAGTCCTGCTGCTGCTGCTGCTGTCAGGTAAAAACCTTGCAACTCTGGTTTTGGTGATTTTCACGACTATGCTTGAATTTTAGTGCTGTCTTCTATGGGCCAAGAACATTTTATGACCTTTTGATTTTGAAACCCTCTCAAAACACCATTATATATGGTGGTCAGTCTAAAAATTAAGGCTGCTCTTTTTCATTCCCACAAAGCTGACATTTGGGAGATACAAGGTGTTCACTTTGACTGCTGCCATTCTGCTCTGGCTTAAGGTCTGGAGCTAAGGAGAAATAGGATGCCAGACCAGGATGATGATGAGGAGGTGCAGGCAACTACTGCAAGCTCTCCTCAGGCTGACTGATAGAGGCCAGTGTCCTGGACACGCCGTGCTGTGCTACTGATAATTGCTCGTTGTCCAGCTTCTACTTACTCCTCTCATTTGACTTTATTTTCCTCTCTCTCCTGGTCTTGATAGCCTTCCTGTGTTCATTTCTTTTGAGCCGAGCACAGACATGAAGCGCCCTCCGCTCATGTTATGATTCCACATAATGGCGACACTGACATAATAACAGTCCCTTATTCCCTTATTCCCTTTTGGTTCT
>OMKZ01019960.1:22455-52950 GCA_900302535.1 Neoniphon sammara
TTCATATGACTAACATACCCAGCTGTCACCAAATCTGCAGATATCCTCAGACGTGGGTTAACATGACAAGTCTCAAAGCATATTTTATCAGAAAAACAAAAAGACATTTGCTATGCTGTGAAAAATCTCATTTACACAGACTTCACTTACTTGGCCTCTTCTTTTTCTGTCATGTCATCATCTTGAGGCGTGTCCTCCCAAGCTGAGGAATTAAAAGTTTGAATTAATCATTTTTTGCTTCTTTCTTATGTCACATAATAATATAAATCTAAAAAATGAGGACTATGTAAACTAAAATCTGTATTACATCCTGACAACGTCTCCCCACCGACCCGACCACACAGCCCTCCACTCAAACACAAACTCAACAGCTAAAGCCAAAGAAATTAAAGAATATTACTGTATTCGTGTGTGACTTACGTTCCACTGTATTCCACCAATCCATAAGGTCCTCCACATCCTGAAAGAGACCACTGGATTGTAAACAGCTTTGCAAATTTGTGGAAACAGTTAAAAATCTGTGCAATGAGAACTGCATTTCTGAACGGTCCTGTTAATATTGAATTATCCAAATTTTCAAACTTTGAAAAACTCCCTCTGAATCGAACAGATTTACAATTCCGATCCACCTCCTTATGTAAATGATGTCACATACAACCGGGTTTTAATGAACGCTCTCATTGGCCAACAGTGTGCATACATGAGGTAACATGAGGCAGATAATAGCTAGTCAGCTACTGGGGAAATTAGCCAAAATATTCAAGTATTTATCTGCAGTGGATGGCACAATTATTGGGGAAGGATACCCCTATAAGGTTTGTACCATCTTATCATCAAAAACAGGAAAAAAAAGATTCTCCTTGTGTTTGATATCAATATTAAACTTTTACTGACTGAGTTAAAATCACCACACTGGATCTGTAATAATGAAATATTAAAGGTAATGTATTAAAAGTCTGAGTATAATGACATATTTTGCTTGAGAAACCAACCCTTTCATCTTCCACTGGTTCCGATGGGTCGATACGGAATTCCTCCAACTGGTCAAACAAGGATCTGTTTCCACCTTCATTCTAAGAGGGCAAAAACAGTCAGTTGTTAAAATTATCTATGACACCAGCATTTTTTCTGCACAAAATGGACACAGAGATTGAGAAACATGAACGAAGATCAGCTAAATTGTATTGCATAGCACATATATGCAAGTGAATGATCAGTTTCGCTTTTCATAAACATGCAGATGAAGAGGAGGAAGTCGTGGTAGTAGTGATTCTGACAGTACAGGAGTTTTGAATGTTGTTTTTGCAGAAGTGGAAGGGACAAAAATCTCCATGGACATGTTGAGAAAAAGGAAGCAGAGAAACAAGTTTGGGCACATTGCAATCTAATCTCATCTCATGGTTCACGCTAAGGGACAGGCACAAACGACGTGCAGTGGTGTTGTAGGCGAGGGGGTGGGGAGGATCTGTGTGGGGGAAACAGGGAAGCAAAGGAAGAGAGACCACATGTTGACTGTAATTGTGTCTGTTGGGAGTGAGACGAATGCCCTGGAGAAAAACTCTGTAAATGCGCAGAAGAACAGTTGTGTTCATGGAGGAGTAGGAGGGGGAGGAGTCAGGTGACTGAAACCATGTGGTAGAGCTTTTGTAATCATGGACCATTATGAGCCAGACTGCAACACCTCAGTCTGAGAGCCAGACGAACAAACCGTCACAATCTGGGTTTATTATATACTGAGGGGGAAAGTAGTCATAGTCCCTCTAAAAGCAAGAAAACAAGAAAGAAAAAATGTAAGATACTAAAAATATCTTGGAATTTGAATGAAGAGTGTGAATTATTGTCTTTACCTCTTCTGCATTACTGGCTGCAGCTCTTTCCTTCTTCTGTGCAGCTTTAGCCTGAAACAAAAACACACAGACATAAAAAATAACACCGGTGGTATCAGTAAAAATCTTCATGTTAGGTTGACACACATATTGTCTTCTACTCATTTGTGTCACTTGCCAATTATGCAGATTGGAGTGTTAATTATACAAGCATTTTTCTAAAGTCATAAATATCTTATCAGTAGAGTAAAACCTAAGCGGATGGAGCCAGAGAACTAGAGCTCTTTTAAGTTAGGTGAATGGCAGCGATAATTCAAAATATAAACAAAAAGTACAAATGGCAATGATTTCTTTTCTGGACTCATTTAATATGTGGAAGGTCAGCAGAATAGTTTAAATAGACAGCTATAAGCTAGTATGGAAAGTTTAAATTTGATAGGTCAGCTAGGCTGGCTAGCTAACTTGATCAGCCTTAGTATGTCTAGGTTGTATTTTTGCAGTTAGCAGCAACAATGCTTAGCTTCATAATATTAGTTTCCTGACCTCTTACCTTTTTCACTGGGCTTCAGGCTAAAGTTACTTAGCCAGAAAAGCTGTGCTTTGGCTCCACCCCCTGAGGTATTATTCAGCCAATGAGATTTATGTATTTATGTGATATAACAATTGGTTGTTCAAAGGTGTATAAAATGACTTTAAGGATGTTTTGGGTAAAGTAAACACTGACTAAATGTAAGGAAAGTAGTTTCTGTGAGTCATGTGTTTTAATCTTACCTTAACCCGAGGCATGAAGGGATTGTGTTTCTTTGGTCTCTTCACTTTGGTCTAAAGAGAATCAACAGAAGTACAGTGTTAATTCAAGCAGTGTAATACATAATGATGAAGCATTATTAATATCAGAATCAAAATCTGTTTAATTCACCAAATACAACAGATACAAAAGAAATCGATTTAAAAACCTCTTCTGCTTTGTCCTTGTCCTCCTCTTTCTTTTCTTCTTTGGATGAAGACTCGTCTTCTTTCAGCCCCTCGTCATCAGATGAAGCCTGGAGTAAACAACAAACAAATAAGATAAAACAAAGTGCAATATGAACACTAAAATAATTATTTAGGAACCAATAATGCAAACTTGCATACTGCATCTTTATTGATTTGAAGTTGTATCTATAGGGGGTATTTTGTCTCACACAGATATAATGAATTATGTAGAATCTGTATTGTACACATGTAGTCAAAGGATATTGGTGTATGTAATACAGTTAAAAGCCTTAACTATGTACTGAACAGATTATAAAAGAGGAAGTGCAGAGTCAAGGAGAATGCAGGATGTCATGTACCTTGGCTGCAGTGCGGGGCATAAAAGGATTATGGCGCTTGGGTTTACCCACTTTGGTCTGAAAAAAGACAGGGAGACAACATGGAAGGTGACATGTCAATCAATAATTGGATAAACTGATTTCATTAGAACTGATTGTTATTAGTATCTGCATGAAACAACATTAGATAGGCTCAGGCAGGCTGCTACAGTAGTCCTAATCATCTTAGTAAATGAAAAGCTCTGAAAAAAACTCTTTATTTACCTTCTGCGTATATATTTGCTATATATATTTTGTATTATATGTTTGCTGTAAAGCACTCTGAACTGCTTCTGTATGAAATGGTGCTATACAAATACATTTTGATTTGATTTGATATGACATGTATCTGTTTTTGTACCCTCATACACACAAAGTCTATAATTGTGTTTATTATATATTAAAAACAGATGTAGTCTGATTTCAGTATGGACTTTAGCATCTACTCTGAAAGCTTACATACTTACAATTTCCATGTCAAGTGACAAATGGAAAAATCTAAATTTGCAATAATGTGATCAAACTGATAAGGGCCAGTTTCAGGATGTGATAATACAATGGAGCGCAGCCAGATCATTTGCTTGGCTCCAGGCTGAAGGAACTCATAACAAGGAAGCAGAAACTGTAATGACTATCAGAGTCTGGTAAAGTGACCTGCTGTTGCAAATAATTCTCAATGTTTGTTTTCACTTAAAAAACGACACCAAACAATTTACATACTGTGAAATAATTTGTCAGTCGCAAAAAATGAAAAGAATTATCCTTAAAACTGTCTAAGCTTTATGTTAGTCATTATGCTAGTTGTCCTGTCCATGATATGTTTCTAGGCAACACGTACACCACCATCTTGCTGATTTTGCCTTTCCACTTCTGGTCCAATGTCACTCATTTTTTTCTCCCTTTCCAGTTAATTTATTACAAAGAAATGATCTGGGTGTTCAGTTTTGTCCATAGATGCATCATTTGCTTTGGGATTTTTCCACACTAGCTAGTATCTTTGCTATGAAGTCCAGAAACCACAAATACAGACAAAGGCGAAAATGGGCTGGGCATACAAGGTCAATACCCCATATAATATTTCAAAGCAAGTTAAAACAAATCCTGAGATTTATTTTCAAATACTGTTTAACCCATGAAGAAAACATGGACTTACTGTAGGGTTGGCTGCCTCTCCCTTTCTGGCCTCAGTGGAGACGGATTCACCTTCTTTCAGGCCTTCATCATCTGACTGGCTCTGGAGCAAATATCAGAAGTACATATGTAATAATTATCTTAAATAAATACAAACAGTGACAATCCAGTGTATAAAATCAGTTAATTTGGTTTAGATTATGTTTAATTTGTCTTTATGTCAAAGTGAGACTGTGTGGGTATGTCTCCTGCTGCTGATTTCTTCCCCCCCTTTTTTGGCCAATATTCAGTGATGACCCCAGAATGTTAAATTTCAGGTTGGAAAAGCCTCTGAAACAACAATTAGCCGATGAAGTGACACTACAACTCTCCGTTGAAACCCAGACTAAAGAAATTCTCTTAGGGTTAGCAGCTCTTAAATGAAGGGCAACTGACATCAGCCACTCACCGGTAAGGAAACTAGGATATTTAAATAAAATTAATCTGCAGAAAACATAAAAAAAATAGATGACTAGATACAATGGGCAAAGAAATTACAATGTAACTGACTGATCAGCTGTACCTGATAGTCTTTCTTTTGCTTTTGCGGGCCACGTCTTACTGTTCTGTTCAGCTCCTGGAATTAAACCACAACAGTTTCCTAAGCCACAAGGGCACATTGTGCAAGTTCTCATCGATTCACATCAGCTCCAGACTGATAAGCTGCATCCAGAGTCGTGATTACCCAACCCCCGAAAGCTCACCTCTTCAGTCGGTCTGGCAGGAACCACTGGAGTTTCTGCAGATTTCCCCTTTCTCTCTCTGGGGATCATGTTCTTGTTATCCTGCAAAGGACAAAATGAAGACATTTGCTCTCAAAATAGACATCCACCATTTGAAAAGAATGGCACTCAATTTTCAGGTTTAATTTTTTTGCCATCATACAGTATTCTAGACGATGTCAAAACACAACATAATGTGAAACAATCAGTGAACAAAAATGATATTAGATTATAATATTTATGAAGCTGTTCATTCTTTGTCCATTTCCCTTAATGTGAAAAGCAGCTATTTTTGCAGCTATTTTTGCACTCTCTCCATAGAGACGTGGGATTTTTTGAGAAGTGGCAAGAGTAACAAATTTATGTTTATCTTACTTATTTTTTTCAAACTACATGGCCATTATCTCTTCATATTTGTCACAGTGGACAAAGAAGGAAGATTCACTTCACACACTATCTTACACAAAGCATAATATAGACAAATTTTATAAACAGAAAAATCTTATGACAATGTTTTTTTTTGTGAAAAATATGTAGTTTAGGTGCTTGTTAAAACTGGATCATTTATACTTGAGAGATTTTGTTACTGAATCAATGAATGATGATTTCAATTAAATACTATGGACTGCAGCATTACAACATACATATCACTTTACTTTTATGAAAAGTGCAAATCATACCTGAGTATCCTCAGTTCCTCTCTGTTTCAGTTTGTCGTGTGGGGCCGTCCCCTTTAACTCCTGTGGACAGAACGCAGTCTTAGCAAAGCGACATACTAGAGACAGAGAAGTCAGAAGAATCTCACATGAACCACATGGCACTGAGCACCAGCTGTGCCAGACTGTATGCCAACCTCTTCTCTTGGTCTGGGTGGAACTGCTGGCATTTCACTTCTTTCTTTCCTCTCTCGCTGGATCAGATTGCTTTTGACCTGGCAAGGACACACACACACACACACACACACACAGATTCATACACGATGCCTGAGGTGGACAGAAGGTTCTGAAAACAGCCAATCAGCTTTTAAAGAGAGGATGAAGGAGGATGTGGTGGAGGTACGGAAGAGGAGGAGCAAGAAGAGAGTGGGTATTTTTGAAAGAGGATGATCAGCTCTGTGTGTGTGTGTGTGTGTGTGTGTGTGTGTGTGGTTGCTCGTGACGCATAAGTGATGCAAAAAATAGACTGACCGGTTTTGGCCTCTCCTCCCCTTGTTTCTCATTCTCCTTGGGAGTCTCTGTCTCCTCAGTCTCCTTCTACACAAACACAAAGCATACTAAATTATTACCCATCATACCATAATAACCTCAGTCAGATTGAGCATAAAACACAGGAGGTGCTCACACACAGCATTTGTTTCTCAGCACTGTCTTTTTTGAAGGGCAGGTTTTAAGGTGATTAAGTGCCACTTCCCATAAGATTCCATGTAAACAAGGACAATGCTGGGTGAGAAAAAAGAAAATCTGTGTGTGAACACGGCCAAACCAAAATTCACTAAAATGAAAAATGGCATCACCATCACCACTATCACCACTCCAGTCATGACTTCAAACCACCTACAGTTATCAGACCAACACCTCCACCACCTCCACCCACACTTAACACATTCACCAACTCCTTTACTTTATTTGCAGAGCGGAAGGGATTCAGTTTGGACATCGCTCCAACCACCGCGTTCTGAGAGGGAGCGACATGTCATCATGAGATTTAAAGGGATACCTTAACATTAACTCATTTGATGTTATTTCTCTTTGCCAGACACTCGTCACATGGGGTGCACTGGAACACGGTCCTGCAGTGTTTCTAAAATGGCTTGTTGATGGATGTGTGGACGGTGAACAAGCTTGTTGGCACAGAGAAGTTGGCCACAGCTGAACAATGTGTGGTCACTGATCACAAACAATCAATTTCTGCACTTCTTTGTTTCCCTTCAAACCTGATATTGTTTCATCAACAACAGCTCTGTCTGGCATGTGGCAAAGTTCTCTACAACTTTTAATTGAAAGAGCACAGGAATAAAAAATGCCTGGACCACAGCTGCTTCTATTGTTACGGCCGATGGTAAGCTTTGAAGTAATTTTACTAGATTGCTTTGGCTGATTTTTCATTAATGTTACCTAATTAGATCTTGCTAGCCAGCTACGTTAATTCAGAGTTGGAGACAAATAAGTGGATGTGACCCAGAGGTTGGAGGACTTGTGATCAGAATGTTTTAATCCCCAAACTGGACATTTTCAGTCAACTTTCCCTGGATAAATAAGAACATAGAGACTCTTCCCCTCAATGTGGCAGGTGTCTGGTGAATAAAAACAGCCATTTTAAATAAAAAAATGTCAAGTTGTGCTTTAAGGAATAAAAAGTGAAACAGGAACAGCCAAACCTGGTCAAAATAGACCAGTGGAAAGTCCTAGCAACAGACTCACACCTGTTTGTGGGCTGATGGCTTCTCGCTGCTGGCAGGTGGATCCTCGTCATCTGATCCTGTTTGTTTCTCATGCTGTAAAAAGATATAATCTATCATTTTCTAAATAAGATACAAATAAATTAATTGCTATTGTGCCCTTGTTGATATCATTTTTTCAAAACAAACAATCCAAACATGACCATCCTTACTTTGTTTGCAGAGCGGAATGGATTCAGCTTATTCATCGCCCCGGCCAGTTTATTCTGATATTCAATAAAACAGAGAGAAAAACACACAAAATAAGACCAAAAACAGAATTTAAACCATTGAGTGGGATAAAGAAAGCTCAAAAACTTTACAAACCTGTTTGTGACCAGGATGGGTCTCTCCGTTGTCCAACGTCTCACCATCTGAGTCGGAGCTCTGGTCCTACAGGAGAAACCATTTATTGTAAAATATGAAGCAGCAGTAATAATAGCAGCACATCATCTGTGCATTAGCCTGTCTCTTACAATTTTTAGTCATTATATTTGAGACATTTCTGCTATAATGTGGAGAAAGATGAAAAGACGACATACAACAAAGGCTGGTTTTTGACCCAGCTGATATCTATGTCATGAGTTGTGTATTAAACCATCAGTGTGCCTCTCCTCTTACCTGTTTGTCAGTGTAGAAGGTGCTCTTCATATTTACGCTCAAACCGTTCTGAAATAAGGCAGAGATAGAGTTGTTGCCTCCTGTCCAAACTGCACAGCTGCAACTCACCACAATTTAAACCCAAAAAGCTAGTTCTGACTTTAACTCTAATCTTAATGTCACAGGAGACCGTATGCCTAATGGTAACAGACAAAATATTAAAAAATATATATATATATTTCTTTGGGTATAAATCTCATAACTTCCTCATAACTGCACTTTGACCAGAAAGTGAAAACTGACACTGATGCTTTCAAGCTCAAATGGTTTCAAAGCTTTGTGAAAGAGAAGGAGAAAAGAGGAGGCTGAGCTGCTCTGGCACCTGTTTGGCTTTGGTCTTCTCTGTTGAAGAGATCTTTTCATTTGAGTCTGTTGAGCCTTCAGTCTTCTCCTTGTCCTGATACAACACACAGTATTGCCATCAGCCTCAAAGCATGACAAACACTGTACAATAGAGGCTGATTTGCATTTAAGATACAAAATTTACCTGAGTTGAAGAGTGAAATGGATTCTTCAGGATCTTCCCTATCACTCCGCCCTGACAGAGAGTTTAAAGCAGAGGTTATGAATCAGCACAGGTCCAAATGAACCCAAGCAGAGGGGTTGAAACAAAACAAACAGCAGGATTCATCTCTCACCTTTGAAGTCTTCTCTGAGAGATTATCAGTGCTGCCAGAGAGTTCACTGTCTACAGACAAGTCGTCCTGAAACAGAGGGATACAGGCAAACACACACGATATAACATGTACACAGACAAAAAAAAACAAAAAAACATTTCAGTCAAAAATGATAATATGCACTCTTTGAAAGAACAGACACTAAAGACATCACAACATGAATTTTTAAATATGGTCAAAAATCAACAGAGGCTCAGAGTACAGATGCCCTTGAAATTTTGTGAAATGCATGAGGGTGCAAAAAATGTCCCAAATGATTTGGAGTGCTTTTTATTGCATTTAACTCCATTTTTTTGGTTGTGTTTTCAAATATTCACTAGTAAATGTGATTACTGTCCCCCAAGGGCCACCATAGCTGATTTCTGTGAGTCTGTGAGTGGACATTTCTTTTCAGAGTTTGCTGGTTGAGTGGTTTTTGTCAGAAAACAACCGAGTTTGCTGCCTGAAGCGACAGAAGGTTTTGGCATCACACAGCTGGCAGGAGAAAATCCCGACCCCACACAAGCCACTGTGTCAGCCAAACCAAATCAAAACAATGAAAAACAAAAACAAATAAAAACAATTACAATATCGTATCAGTCAAGCTGTGGAAGATGGACTGGATTGGGACAGAGAGGTGAAAATAGCACCATTCTCCTTCTGAGAGCTTCCAGCAATGGAAAATAAATTCCAGCAAATGTTAATAGTACAAATTGAGAGTTTATTTGCATTTGTATTTCTTCACTACTTAGTCTGGTTCTGAGAGACAAGCCATCCATGGACATGGTCACCTTACCTGAGACTGAGACCTGGCGCCTAAGAGCTTAGGTTTTTTGAATACGCCGCTAAAGATTCCTCCTTTCTCCTGGAAACATAAAGTGATGGGACATAGTTATAAGTCTGATGTTATTCTGTCAGCAAAGAACTTGGTTGGTTTTAAGGAACCTCACCTTAGTGTTGCTGTTTTCAGAGAGACTGTCAGTGCTGGCTGAGAGCTCAGTGGATGCAGACAAATCATCCTGAAAGAGAGACGTGAATGCTCTTTATCAATAAATCATCAATTAATCATCATCTAATAATTTAGCAATTTAATAATTTAGGTAAAAGGTGACACGAATGAACTAGAGGGACATTTACAACTTCATGACTCTCACCTGAGACTGGGTCCTCGTTCCTAAGGGTTTTGGTGATTTTTTAAATATTCCACTGAATATTCCTCCTGTCTCCTGGAGAGAAAAAAATTCGAAACAATTCAAATTTGACAATTTCACCCACAGAGGACATTTTTGAAACAGCTTTCCTGTCAACAAAGCAGCAGTCAAACAGACAGGAATTTACTGTTTCATACAAAGGACAGCTCTCTTTTCCCAATATGCTGATGTGTTCAAGCCCGTCCCCCTTGCACACCCACCCCAAACACACACAAAAACACACACACTTCTCAAACTCTCCACCCAATGAGTCAAGCTCTATACATTTGTATACGGTGACATCAGAATCACATGATTTCTACTGTTTGCAATTAGTTAATCTCAAGAAAACACTTCATGTATTTTTTATAATAAAATAATTCAATTAAGCCCACAGGATTTTTTAAGTTTTGGCTCAAATGTCCATTAAATTTTTTTTTTTTTTTGGGTTGATGAGACTTACCTTAGTGTTACTGGTCTCTGAAAGACTGTCAGAACTGGCTGCAAGATCACCATCCACTGACAAATTATCCTGAAACACACAAGATTACAATGTAATTTTAAGCATTTAACTGGCAGTCTTATGTAGAATAACAAGGTTGTCTCACAGGTGAAATACGACTGTGCCGAGAATATATAATAGAAGATCATGTTTCACCTGTGAGTGCCTGCGGTCGTGACCTGGTTTGGGTGATCGTCTCAATAGTCCTCCCAGAACACCTGTTTTCTCCTAAATACAGAAGTGGGAAGAAATATTTGGTTTCAATTACTAAAGAACTTCCGAGTGGGACAGAAAAACAGTTATTACAGCAGAATACAGACCAAAAAACAAACTCACCTTAGATGTGTTGTTGCTGTCAGGTAAGCTGTCACTACTGGCTGACAGTTCAGCATTTTGCACAGAGAGGGTTGCCTTTGGAAAAATGAAAATCAATACATCACCTCATATTTCTGAGTAATTTAGAAGAAAGTCCGTCATCAGTGGACATATGTAATCTGTCATCTTATTTACTTACTTATTTACTTATCATCTTATTTTATCATCTTACTAGTTTTGTTCTTTTTATTTTATTTTATTTTTTTGACTGTTATATTTTATTTTCTCTTTTCCCTTGTTCCATCATTTCTTTGGACAGTCACACTACACATTGATGTACTGTACTTTAGGTAAAATAACTATCACAGTAATGAGTAAACAGAATAACAAAGCTAACGTGGAAGAATAAATACAAAAGAAAGAAAGAAAGAAAAAAAGAAAGATTTGTTATTACTGTTTCTAGCAATAGCAAATACCTGCAATTTTTGTTCACATTTTGCAAAATGGTCCCTATACTTTTGTTACATGGACAGAAAAAAGTGTAAGATCACAAGTGCAGTACGTTCAGGTGGGCCAATACACACCTGAGCAGCCGTGCCTTCCTTGTTAGACTTGGTGGTTTTCTTCAGGATGCCTTTAAACATGCCTCCTTTCTCCTGATATATTAAATAACATGTCAACATTGATTTATGACACACAGATATTTCCCCAGTTCATGCTCACGAGCGATGTAATCAGAAACAAAAAATAAGTAAAAGGGAAAAATCCTGTTACCTTAGTGTTGTTGTTATCAGTCAGACTGTCATTGCTTTTTGAAAGCTCGCTGCTCACAGACAAACTGTCCTGTAAAAAAAAAAAGAAAAAGAAAAAGAAAAAAGTACAACTATGTAAGTAGATGACAAATAAAATATTATAAATCCATGGTTATATTTAACTTTCACTCCAAAAGGATTTATGTCTATTTAATAAAGTAACATTTAATGTAATTTCATTGCTCTAAATTTCAAAAGTATGGGTGCATCCTTTTAAATGTTGCTATTTTGTAATGACAGAATTTAATAGGGCAAAGATAGTGCATAATGTTGGTGGAAAAGTCAAAACCAGTATTTAATATTCAATAATGAGTTCTACCTTCAGGACAACAAACATTTTATTATAGTAGCTATGAGAGTTTTTATAATTTCACAATTCAAAAATCCCTCCTCACCTGTTGCACAGATGGTTCTATGGACTTGGAGGATCTTTTGAACATCCCACCAAATAATGATGCCTTTTGCTGAATAAGGAAGGAAGAAGTGAAAGCTTAATTGAGGACAAATGCTGTGAACTTACATGCATCTTAAATATATCAAGGCCAATCGCAGAAAAATAACTTCTACTGTGGTTCCTGGTCTTATAGACACATTTGTTACGTAAGAGTGAATATGCTGGACATTCACCACCAGCTCCTGTATGAAAGAGCATCATTAATCTGTCACAGTGACGAACAGCGATGTGGAGACTAAACTGGAAAAGATGCAGAATCTGATGGACAGTTCCCTCATGACTTTATGAATAGAGAGCTATATTTTCTAGATCACAACTCATGGTGCTACCACAGAGTAAAATTCTCCCATTAACTGTCAATGGAGCCCCACCAGACTTGACACCTTGATGGCATTTTGGTGTTACACTCAGAAAACTGATCATATTACTAATAGGCCTGTCAAAGGATGAAATAGCAGAAACTGGATATGGCATTACCATTCACACCCACTGCCAAAAACTAGGCCAAACACAGTAAACTACCTTTCCATTTGTATAATGATCATTTAACAATTCATCTCCCAGTTACAGACATTTAACAACAGCCTTACAACTGTGGAAAAAGATGAATAAACTGTTCCACGAGCAAAAAGCTGGGTTAACGTTAACTAACTATTAGTGTGTTTACCACCCCCTACATTCCTGGCCTTGCAAAAAGAAAAATAAAGCGAATTCCAACGGTGAAAAACCACAAAGCAGCAAATTAAAAACATCGCCAACTACTCACAGCAACACCTCCTCCGTCGCACTCCAAATCCATATCCAGGTTATCATAGCGCTCCTGTCAACAAATATAAAAGTTCATGTTATTAGCTAAAAGGTCGGCTTGAAAGCATTAAGTTACACACATTTCCAACAACTAATGTATATCTGGAAGATAAGCTACGGACAACATGACCAAGTGACTTCTTTCCGAACAAGAACTTCAGAGTGAACTCACCATTACGCCCGTTGATGTTGACGTAGAAAACAAGTTCGCTAGCTAGTCTAGAAAACGACTTTCGGTGAACAGAAGTTAGCAGAGATTTGTCGACAGCAGACGGACGTTATACTTCTCAACAAGAGTCTCGACACCTTCCCGTGGCGATGTCGGTTCTGAGTCCCTCTGAATCCCGGCTGTACAGCTGGAAGTTCCTCCCCGCTGGAAAAAAGCAGATTATGTGGGATTGGTGACTAGCTCCGGGTCCCTTAACTTTTGTTGACGTTCATAGAGCCTGCTGCCTTGAAACCGGCGGAGCCAGTTCTTCTGTTCACCTGAACAGGAATAGATGTTGTCGGTCAGAAGAGGGCGTGGCTTGACCGCTTCACCTGCGAGCTCGCTTCTCTGAGTGCTGCCTTCAAGTGCTCCTCGTAAACTCCTACGCACGCGAGTTTCGGAAGGTGTAAATACTGTACCTCTCTGCACATTCTGCAGCTTCTCTGGGTTGGAAATATTCACAGGAGCTAGCCAAGACCCTAAGGCAAAATATTTCTGTTTTGCTGGCTGTTGGTTTATAAAAAAAAAAAAAAAAAGTGCTGCAGTAGGAGGATAAAGGGGAGATATGAACATCACTTATGCAATTAATGTTGTACTTGATTTAATAATAATATAAAGCAATTAGTAAGCAACAATTTTATTTAAATACATATGTTTTGCTACTTTCTGATTCAATCGCTCGGATCATGAAAATTTACGCACTTGCTATTCTGAACACCCAATGTCAAAGGTAGGTGATGCTGTTGGATCTATTTTATCTCGTGGAATCCTGCACTATTTAATGGATATCCAATCAATTTATGCTGAAGGTAGGACAAAACGACTACCACTTGGATTCTCTATACTTTTTGACAAGGGAATCTATTCATAGCTTTTCACTGAGGTAATTCTAACGCATTGTTTTTTATGCACCAGCAAAAAAAAAAAAAAGTAACGAAGCCATGTTGTACATCAAAGATTATGCTGTGATAGTTACTTTCCTACCATGATCCATAATCAGTCAAACTAAGTATGTGAAGTATTGGTTGTAGTTTTATATACCGTGTGTTTCTTTGTTCTTAAATTGGGTTATTATCAACTTTTCAGAAGCAATTCAATACAGACAATACAGACAGTAAAGTTGTAAAACCATTAGATGTTAAGCTGTGTTTACTTGTGGCTTTCATGTGTCAGAGTTAAACAGCTCTCTCCAAGTATTTCTTTCATGGGTCAATTAGTATTTGCAACTACTTCTGCTTTTATTTTGATCTATACACAGCACTAGGTGTGAGGTTATGCAGCCCATGAGTTTAATAATGTTAAATAAGCTGCCATTTACTGAATAAGTATTTTAAATGTACTTTAAACAGTATATTCTGACATTCTGGTACATATAAGACTCAGATCAGAATCCCACAAAAGGCAATGTGGCTTCAGATTTTTTTTGCACAGAACTTCTGCTCTGGTTTACAAGCCTCCATTACAAATAATTTATTTATGCGTTTTCATGCAAATTATCTTCATGGAAATTCATGCTCAGTGTGAAACAGCTTTAATGGAGGGTCTTCTATTGCTGGCGTTACAGTGTGTCAGAACACACTTTTAGCTAACTTATGCTATTAATTCCTATGTCCATGTACAAATCTCTACTGTTTACACTCATTTTCTATTAATTTCACGTTTAAATGAGTCAATCCAAATTAAGGGATACTGGTTGGAGTTTTATTTGCAGTTCATGTCTTATTGCTTTGTTATCTGGTTGATTATCAACTTAACAGAAGCAAATCAATACAGACAGCAAAGTCATAAAACCATTAGGTGATAAGCTGTGTTTGCAAGTCTTGCTTTGAGATATCAGTGTCATGGTGATCTCTTTTGTATTTCTATCATGGGTTTAATAGTATTTGTGAGTTGTTGTTTTTTTTTCAATGTACGGGTTAAAATAGAGTTAAATAAGTTGTTCACAGAAAAAGTATATTCAATTAATTTTAAGCAAACAGTCTAAATAGTCTGTGATTCTGGCATAGTTCTACAGTTTCAGAAACACAAAACCATCAAAAACAATCACTGTTTTTTGCAGCTTTCATTTATTGCCAAAGCAAAGGTTATCAGTAAATATATTCCCTTTTAATCTATACCAAAACACTCCATGATCCCATATTTCTGATTTCTTTAAACACACTCAGAGTGGTGTCAAGTACAGAGCAGTATAACTGTGATTATAAGCTGCATAAAGTGCAGGCATGTACTGAGGCACATTGAAGAGCAAAAGGCAAGATGTTATTGGATACAGCACACAGCTTTAGTTTTATTGCAAATGTGTTGTAGTGAATTCCTGTCATAATTCCATAGTGTGTATGTGAGATGAAGCAATCCTAACAGACTCTGATTGGTAGGTTAAAGCTTTGAATCTTGCATTTATGTTGCCTGTGTATAAGCAAAAGGATTATTCTGTCCAGGAGAGAAAGTAGAGTTTTCCCAGTCCGTCTCCGCAAACCAGTTCAGTGGGTTGTTGCGGGTTCACCTCTAAAAGCAGCACGGGACCTTCGCACACAAACATGCCCACCTGGAGAAAGAGAGGCAGATGAGACAGTGAAGAACAAAAAGGCGTGAATAAAAATCACAAAGAAACACTATCGGTAATATATAGAGACCCAGCAAAAGAGAAAATGAAAAAGTTGACAACTTGCTGTATGAGTGCACATTCTGTTTAGTGTAATTTTTAGCTTTTTTTTTTCTGAATGTGTTTAAGACTGTACTGTACCTGTTTCTTGGTGCTCCTGTCCCACAGCTTCACTGTCCTGTCGTAGGAAGCAGAGATGATGGTGGTCCTGGTGACTCTCAGCACACTGATCTTGCCAGTGTGGGCCTGCAGACCAAACATCCATCATCATCATCATCATCATCATCATCATCATCATCTTCAACGATTATAAATCACTCTTGTTTGCTTTATTTCCTCAAAGAAGAGTACACAGAGTGCCGGCAATTTCAGATTTCAAAGTCAACCATACAAACTTTTTACAATCTTTATGCTTTGTTTTTATTAACTTGTGTTTTTCATGTTCTTTCTCTGTGGGTTGAGAAAGTTCTATGACCACTTGGGATTAGGAAACCCTTTCAAAACCCAGTTGTTTAATCTCAAAAAACACAGAGTAGTTAAGATAAAAATAAGACTGTTTTCCAAAGTCCCTGAAAAGCTGACATTCTGGAGATAAGTGGTTTTCACCTGACAGCAACACCCTCTGTCATTGACAACTTTATCTCACACTCCCTGATATATCCTGATGCAGAAAACATTGCTAATCCAAGTGGACTAAACCAAACCAATTATTTATAAAAAGCGTCTGACCCATGTTTGGGAAAGTAACAGAAACAGCCTGTGTAAAAATATGGTCTCTTACAGGTTTTCTGTTGGTCCATGAAGAAAGTTCTGCAGTCTCGTTGAACCACATGTTGCCCTTCACATCTCCACACACTATAAACTCTGGAAAAACACATTAGAAAATCATTCAGTAAACAAAACTACACATGAGACAACAAGCAGTAATCTCTTATTAGTGCACAACTTTAATTTAATGATACAATGTTTCATTACAAATATCTAATTATCAAATCAGTGTAATCTCATAGATTTAAATCTGTGTGAATCAAAATCTGAAGGCATGTAGAGGTAAAAAGACTAACAACTCACCACACACACACCACTTATTTTCATAAATCTAAATTTCACAGCCATGACCTCCAACTGTTGGACACTGTTTTTGATTTGGCAAATTTCCTTTGAATATTGTTTGTATCATGTTTCTATCACTTCCCCTTTTGTTTTAATCGACCGCTTCTTAACCACCAGCGCTCGACTGCTTCTGCTTCTGCCATCAACTGTTTGTACCTTTCTTTATTAACCTACCCATATCTTATCTGGTTTTATACAGTTCTATATAGCTGGTTCTGGTCTAGTTATTTCAAGCTTTCAAGCTATGTATGTGTCTTTTTTAAAATGTCATAAAAATTAAAATGTATTATTGTTATTATATGAAGAACTATAAAATGATTCTAAGTCTTAATGTTATTATTATAATTAATATGAGCAGAGGACATGGTATTACTATTAGCAGGAGTCGTGGTTTATTAATATTAAATTGAAGTAGCAGTAGTAACATTAGTAGTGGCAGTGTTGTGTTCCTGTTTGTACCTCTGTCCACAGTCATGGCTGTTATCAAGCCGCCCTTCCCCTCCGGCTGGTCCCTCTCCAGCTTCACTTCACTGAAGGCTGAGGAGAGGTCTGTTTTGGTGCCCATGGAAAACTGAATGCAAAAGAAAAGTGTCAGCTCATTGGACATTTCACCAAAAATCTCACTTCACTCTTTCTTGCCCATGCCTCTAGCTGTTTGCCCCTTTTAAGTTTGAGCAGCAGTAAGTTGATGCAGACAGGCATAATGGCATGCACATGGCATAGCGTGTGCAAACCTGAGAGCAACAACAGAAATTTTAATGTTTGCAGACCTGTAAAATCTCTGTCTCTGTGAAGATAATTTGAAGTCACAAAGAAAGTCACAGTGACAGCTGGATGAGAGTGTGTTAATGTGACGGCAGTGAGCAGGTGGATGAGAGGCTGTTTGGGTGAACTCACGGTGAAGCCGAGGTGAACCTCTCCCCCCGACTCCCCCAGCAGCCAAATGCTCTTCTCATCGTTCTGGAGCATCCCCAGAATTCGCACGCTGTGGGACCACCTGCAGCCAGGACAGAAACACACATAGGATTTAAGCTGTTTGTGCGCACATACACTTTTTATGTGTCGTTAAATTATGTATTTGCATTTGCATTGATTACAAAGAACAAACAAGAACAACTACAAGTGGGATAAAAAGAATAAGTACCTTATATAAAAATAGCAGCTCAGTGTAGAGGAAATACAACAACAGATGACTAATAAAACTAATAAAACTATGGAAGAAAATGTTTTACCCATAACAAGATGCATGAATGAAAAGTAAGAGGAACACGTAATGTAAAATAATCTGTAATAATCTTTACAAGCTCGAGTCTTCCATTTATAAAGTTTTAGCTTTCCTGATTTAACATACAGGGCTCCTGCATGTTAAAGTTCTACCAAATAAATCCCATGACTTTCCCATTAATATTCCTGTAAAACATCCATGATGAACATTTATCAGTGTCTGCTAAATACAATGATCAAACAAAACCAATTATGAGCATATTTCCACAACTGCCAACATTCTGGAAAAGAAATATTCACACACAAAATTTTAAAATTTCACAAATCATGCATGTTTTCCGTGACGCAGTCTTGCTTGATCTTCTCTATCACAAACTGGTTTGCTTCAATTAACTCCACAGTCTCAATTCAAAGAGGAGATCAAAACCACAATTCACAAACAAACTTTATTCTATTCATAAGAGTTTCTGTATGGATTGCAACTTTTCTACAAGAAAAAAAAATCTCTTTACACTGACCCCAACCCTGATTCATCATAATCATAATACTTAGATATATTGATTAATAATGAATTGATATGTATTATGAAATCAACCCTAATTTACTGAGACGTTATGTGGCTGTACCTGGTGATCATATGTGACCAGTTGTTCTCGTCGTTGACTGTGACGTCAGATATGGTTCCACATTCAGATGCACCAATCAGGGAGCGGCAGTAGCACATGTACATCACTGGAGTCTTCACTGTGTATGTGGATACCTTCACCAGGCTGGAAGCAAAAGGAACGCAAGGTGGACAAAATTGCTTAGTGCGTAAAACAAAACACACCATACTTTATTTGACATTTAATAACATGTTCTTGACTTGCTTGCCTGGGTAAATAAACATTAACTCAATAGAAATATTAACAGAAGTAGAGGACAGAGGATAGTGGCAACAGGGGATTATCATGTGCATAAAAACAGCTGAGTAGAAATACTTTCTCAATACTGTATTGATTCTTTAGCCCGTTGTATTGACATGTATCATTTATGCACTTCATTTCAAATGATGTTATGACATCTACATTTCTACATTTTGGTGCATTTAGTGCATTTAAGAGTGCAGTGTCCTAATTCTGTTTTAATAAATTGGAAAGGAAATTTTGAATTAAATTGTTCTGAGTCAGTTTGTCACCCTATTTATTGTATAATATGCGGTATATTTTATTAATCTATCCAGGTGTTGTAGGTTGTATCTAAAACTCTGTACATTTTATTGCAATGTACTGTGATCCAAATTACATTGTGACCCATCTATCGTTATATATATATTATTGTTATATATATTATATTGTGACGACTTTGCCAGTGTTCTGCCTTATCGTTTACCTTGCAGTGCTGTGCTGGTCATTCCACACCAGCTTCCACACATCAACACAAGGCTTCTTGTTGCTGACAGCAAACTGGCCATCAGGCATGGTGCAGATCGCTGTGACGAGGCAGTCAGAGACCTGAAACACACAGTTACACAAAGGCACACATTATCAAACATACACGCATACTGAATGTATAAATCCCTTTTCTTGCACATTTCCTCTGCACTAGTTTACCTGCTTGTGGCCGACCACTGTGTTGTGCTGCCATAACTCTAAGAATCCAGATTCATATCCGGCCAGCAGCAGGTTGTCTCTCGGAGAGAAGCACAAGGCTGTGACAGGGCCTCTCGTCCAGGGAGGACTCGCTACATACAGGAGAGAATAGAGAGCCAAAATAAAAGAGATGTCAAGCTCAATGTGATTGTACCTTGGTTAAATAAAGATTAAATAAGAAGTAAATATTTTTATGGGATATTATGTAAGGAATTATACAGAATTTGCCACCCAATCCCAAAATAAACAACCACTCTCATCTTAAAAATGTAAAAAAAAATTCTCAAGAAAAGTCATATATTGAGTTTCACTTCCCCACCAACAGTCAGTTTATAGAAGTATGTACCATTTTTAAATGACCAGTGTTACATTTTTAACCCTCACACTCCCTCCCCCAAAAAAGGACAGATGATCTTCAGTCCAGAAACTACAGCTAATAACTCTGAGAAAAAACAGCAACTAGCTCCCTTCAATATTTTTTGCTTATTTTTTCAGAGCAAGCCCCTTCATCAGGGCACAATCATCTGATGCATTCAGGCCAATAATGATGACTGAAGGCATCAAGCTGCCGCCCTGAAACGTCTCCACCCCGACTATTATCAGAAGGCAGGGTAAGTTACCTATCGCCCATAAGCAACACCTCAGCGAGCAGTCTTCAGAGACACTGACGAATTCTGGGACTCCCTCCTTTAGCACCACTCCTTTGACCCCACCGCTGTGACCCTGGAAGGTGCTGAAGTGCTCCACCTGGACAGAAAGATAACAGATCTGACCTGAATGCATAAAAGCAAGGAAAAGGCAGAATGTCTTGTCTTTGATTTCCTGTATCCGATGACCAATTTGTATAATTTAAACAAACTATTTGTGACCCAGGTCTGCAGCACCCATACCTGGAAGGGCTTCCAAAGCTTCACTGTAGCATCATCAGACGCCGTGGCAACTATCATGTCCTCAGGGACGACTTCTTTGGTCTTGTCTTGAAAAATAAAGAAATGTGGACATCATAATAATGATCAGCGAGTCATTCTGCATGGTGTGGCAGAGAGAGAGAGAGAGAAAATGAGTGCTCATGTTTCAAAGTATTAACAGAAAGTTTACCTGTGTGTGGAAGCACAGAGCAGTGGTTAATGCGTTGCTGGTGGGCAGGGATGTGGCTGATTTCTACAGCCGTTTCCCACTCCCACACATGGAGCGCTCCCTCTGCACAGCCTGCCATCACATACTGTCCCTGCACACAGAAAATCAGCACCGGACAACAGTTTAGTTTACTTAGGTCAAACCCTATCAGGCAAAGCAAAGCTGCACCTTCTCTGTGCTTTACCTTCAACTCACGGTTATTTCTTACATTTTGAAACGGCTATAGAAGATTTTTGATTTCTATTTTTCCATTTCTCTGTGGAAACCCTGCATGAGAATGAGGCCCTGGTCTGTACTAAGCGGTGAGGCAAAAGTGGTTCATTGCAACAGTGAGAAAGATAATTTCAACACACAGTCTTTACATGCAAACTCTCACAAGACTGGACCATAATCATGTGGAAACTCAATGATGTTTGTTATTTGCCAAGATGGAAACAAAACTTCTACAAAGATAAAGAAAAAGAAGGGTGTTTGAACTTTCTTTCAGAAGATCTGGAGGAGGATGACCTGCTCGTCAAGCCTCCCTAAAGATGACAGAGCTCATTCTCGCACTTCAATATCCAATAAAGTTTTTCCCAACATTTTGAAGTATAGGTAAGGTATTGTTTATATTATAACCAGTACTAGTTTACCACTGGTTTACACTGCTTTACCTCTACAAAAGATGAAGGAACTGACCAGTCAGAAATACATTATGATCATGCACATTGCAGAGTGTAAATTACATGTAATAGAATCAAGACATTTTACCTCAGCACAGTTTAGGTGTATATATAATGTTAAATGTTACATGATGGATGTAGAATTCATCATACACAAATTGATCTATAATTGTGTAATGACAGAAAATTTGCTTGGTTTTGGTTTTATGATTCATTATACAATGTGTGCCCCCACCTAGTGGATTTATTGCTTACAGAAAAGCAACAAAACTAAATTTAGATCTAGCCTCATGAATTTCACTAGGACATGCTTAATAATCAAAAATCAGTGTCATGAAGTTTATGATCACTGTCCTCACTCGCTGCGCAGCCCTGCTGCCTTATATTGGTACCTGCATTTTGAAATGCAACAGCAGAATTATTTCAGGATGTTTTCTTTTTAAGAAAACTAGAACATTTAACCATTAATGAGAATGAGCTTTTGAATTGTGTATGTCTCATCATGAGACACACTGCCACAGCAAGTTACTTTCTCACACTATTGACTATTTCTCACACTATGTGTTGAAATAGAAATAAGGAACATTATATATAAAAAAAACATCAGAAATCCATCAGAAATGAGCTGCACCTCTTTAAAAATATGCACTCCTGAAAAAACACACAAAATTAACTCATCAAATTTTAGAACAAAGTTTTACCTTTCTAATTAACAAATGAGCAACAAGTGAAAAATGAATAACAAGGGGTGGAAAAACAAACCATACACATTAATAAGATAATGTTTAGATCTGGGTATCTGAGGCTGACTCACCAGACAGCAGACAGAGCTCAGAGGACACTTCCAGGGGATTTCCCTCAGACTGTGGCCTGTCTGCAGGTCCCACACACAGAGCCTCCCATCATTTGAGGAGCTCACCTGGAAAGAGTCAAAGGAAGACATAAATCAACAGCTAAGTTTAGGCAAATACATTAGTAAGTAATACAATGTTGGAATATCATGAAATTCTGAGGTGATGAAATTGGCCTATATGGAGGCTGACTTTTAATCCAGGTTCATGTAAAAAGGCATATTCCATAAAGCCCAATGATGACACTTGTGAAGATGTGTGAGGGAGACTCACCACACAGTCTGCAGTCCACACACAGCCAGTGATCCAGTCTCTGTGGGAGTGAGGGAGCGGCTTAGAAAGAGCAAGAGAGGAACTCACATCCCACACCATCAGAGCCTGAAACAAACGGAGTCAGGGTCAAGTAAGGAATATTCTGCAGAACATAACAGTGTCTTTTTACATTTTTATCATGTGGAATGTATTGTAAAATTTGCTAAGTATGCATACTGTTTTTCACCAATGCCTCCACTCCCCACACTCAAAACTAAACACACTGACACTTTGGAGTTTGCAAGCTCTATCATAGTTTTCCTCTACTGCCCACTGAGCAGCTCTTCTCTCACCCACCTGATCTTTTCCACCAGACAGTAGTTGTTCACCATCAGGGCTGAAAGCCAGACAGGTGACCCCCCCACTGTGGCCTCTCACCATTGAAACCAAGGTGGGGTCAACCCAGGGGTCAAGGGTCAGCTCCTTCACGGACCACAGAGCGATACTGCAGTCATCTGAATTATGCAGAAATGTGAAGAGTTGACAGTGTGATACTTTTTAGCAGTAAGCCAAGATGATGTGCAAAATGCCGATAATTCACATTTGAGGAATTTCTTATATCACATCACCTTGAAGACTTTTAGAACTTATCTATTCCTCAGCTGACCAAATCTTTGTAAAATTAAAGATGCATCATTTTCTTTACGACTCACCAGAGGCAGATGCCAGGTATGTGGAGTTTTGGGCCAGTGCCAGGATGGGGCCTAGCTGTGCCCCAAACTCTCCCATTAACTCCAGGCCTCCCAGCATGCTCTCCTCTTCTTTCATCTTCCACACCCTCAGGGTCTTGTCTCCTCCACCTGACACCAGCAGCTTTGTGTCCACAGTCAACCACATCAGGCACAGAATGGACACCCGAAGGTCCTCTGTGGCCCACGCTGTCTCACCTACAATCAAATTAACTTTATTTGTAATGCATGTTTACACAATCCACATAAAAAAGGGGGTATTTATGCAGCATTAGTGTATGATGTAAGGAGAGAAACAGGAGAAGTCACTTGCAACAAAAGTTAAACAAACAAATGTCTCCAGGAGAGAGCTCATACAGATATACAGATATCATACAGACACTATCAGGGCTGATAGATTGCACTTGTATAAGTGGGGAAATACTTTTGTTTGGATTTTGGTCGAACTGTTCCTTTAAGCTGGGCAAGCTAATGAGGTTAAAGTGGACAAATAGTGGACTTGTTTGTTTTAGTTCTGTATTTGGGTTATTTCGGTGATTAAGACTTGAGAGCTTGAATCCGTACATCCCCAGCGCTCACACACACCTGATTCACAGCTGATGAGTTTGATGCCGTCTCCATGGTATCCCACAGCGTAATATTCTCCATTCCCAGCCACACACAGAGCAGCGGCCTCCAAAGCTGCGGACTTCAGTTTCTTCTGAGGAGGTTCCTGATCATACTAAAAGATCAAATTTAAGGTAGGATTTGAAAAGCAAAGCAGCCTGACAGACTTATAGATGTCAGTAAAAAAGGACCAATCATCTGCGTACCATGTCCTCTCCAAGCACGTTCACTGAACAACCAAGTCCTCCTGACCAGAGATGGATCTGTTTGAGAGGAGAGGCGGAGAAAACAGAGTTTACAAAGCACGTGTCTGTGTGTGGACTCATTTGGATCTGGCTGTGTGTGTGTGCAAGGGCTGAATGATATGGAAAAAAAAGCATTGCATACAATTATTCTGAGAGATATTGAAATTGCAATACGATTACGGATTTTCATGGGAATGATAATTTTTGCATGAAAAAAGTTATTTTCACTGAAAATGATAATGTGATTGTTGCTGGGGCCTGTACCAAACGAACATGTTTTATTTTGTCTGGAGAATATTTGTAGCCCAGGGCATCTCTGTAGCACCACAATACTTCATTTAAAATGCTATTTTATGTCTTTTTACCTTGATTAAAAACAAAACAAAACAAAAATGCAATTGCTGTGATATGGACATTTCGCTTGGCCATACTGTAGTCTCTACAATATTTTGATTAACTGTTCAACCCTAGTGTGCACACATGTATTTCAGTCTTGCACGTTTGTAATTTGTGTTAAAATTTTTGATTTCTTAACAAAAATCTTTGTGGCTGGTTAAATAGTGAACTTATGTGTGGTGGGAAAGTGTTATCTCACCATGTGATCAGCGCCAGCGCTCAGCAGTATGGTCCCTTCCTCCATGAAGGTAAGCACCTCGGTGGCCCCACAGTGAGCCTGAAAACGCCCCACACAGGTGGAGGTGGGCACTGACCAAACCCTCACCTCACCTGACAGAGAGCCAGAGCACAGCATGGAGGACGAGGGAGAGAAGGAGAGGCTACGAACTGAGCCCTCATGACCTGACAGGGCCTGGGGGAGAGAAGGAGGAGACAGAGGAGGGGAAACAGCAGCGCTGAATTAAAAAGGGAGTTTAAGCTGATGGGGAGACACTATTGATGTGTTTGTGAGAAGTGGGAAGTGGAAAGCTTCTGACTTGGAACTTCCTTCTTCCAACCTCAGAGGCTTCAAGTGGTTGAGGTCAGAACAAAACGGATGCCCTATTGATATCAGCACTGGAACTGACATTAAATATGACATTTTCATACATAATTGACTGGAAATAATTGCATAACCTTATATTACAAAATGGAAACATTATCTGCAAGTCAAGGAAGTCAGTACACTGACTGAGTTGTCATTTTACCATTTTACCAGTAGCCTACAGAGCGTCAAAACCTTCCATTTATCAGTATCCTGCTGCATTTTTTTAACTAATGCATGTCTACACAAACAGGAACTTTAAAGTCTACTTAAACACTCCAAACGTGCTGTTCTCTGCTCTCACTGCTCACTACAAACGTCACGATGCTGCTATTAGTCACATGACACAGAACTACATCTTGGATAAATCGGAGCTCTGAGAAAGCCCAGAATTTCTGACTGTCAATTACAAGTTTGGGGCTAATTCAGGTGGATTTTTCCTATTCAGGAAACTTCCCAGATCCCACCTCTCATGACCACAACATAAGTCCACATCCATTACAGTGGCAGGCTAGCTACAAAGCTGTTTTGACAGAATAGAGGATTTTTTCCAACAAAACTGCACCAGACAGCACATATTCAGAATGGAAAATGTAAAAGACTTTAACTCCCTGAACTAGCAGCCATCTCCTTGGTCTCTCCTCAGTTAAACTCACCGTCAGTATTTTGTTACGGAGCCAGTTCCACACTATCACGTTCCCATCCCAGCAGCCAGCAAACAGCAGGTGACCTTCAGGGTCAAAGGTCACACAGTTCATCGGGCTGGAACTGGGCAGGGTCGCTACCTCATGATTTTTAGCAGAGGACCACACCTGCAGAGCAAGTGACGTGAAAAGTTTAGATTAATGATATAGTGACAGCACAATTTAGTAATAGTAAATTATGCTAATATAAAAATTAAGAAATTTATAGTTTTAGAGTAACTGAATGCTGACTTTCAGCGTGAAGTCCAGGGACACAGTTGCAATGTGCTTCTTGTCTGCAGTGACATCACTTCCTGTTATCATATTTGAGTGCCCATCAATAACAGCTGTCCTGCAAGGAGACAAAACAGACTTAATTCAAACCACGTTAGCCCATGCTCTATCCAGAGAAACAAATCTGTATCCAGCAGGAATAAATATTTAAGACCTGAGGGTTTTTTTGCAAACTCTCCTTCAGTCCCTCCTCTCACCTGCAGCCGTTCTTGACATCCCATGTCTCTATTCGTCCGTCGAAGGAGGTAGTAGCGAGGAGACCGTCCCTCAGGAAGAGACAGCTAGAGATGCCGTCACAGTTGCTCACCAGTGTTCTCACTTCCTGTTCATGGCCGGGAGAAAGTTGATTGGTTTATTCTAATAACACCGTTTGACATTTACAAGCCTGTTCATTCAGAATGACTTTTTTCTCCCAGTGCAATAAATGTACAGGAATTTGTCTTGGTAGCACTGGTGAAAAGACAGCAACTAATACTTTATGTTAACTGTAAATTGTAAAATCTGCAACACGTCAGCATTTCTATTAATAAACATAAACCATGAATATACAGTAAGAGTTTACAAGCCTACAAAATAAGAGACATGAACAAGACACGGAGCAGGAAGGAGTGGCATTTGTATGTCCAACAAAAAACTTAAAATCCTGAGAGAAATCTGAAAATTAAAAGGTGCTCCTACCTGCTTAGTCTCTGCGTGGATGAAGTGCAGAGTTCCCTGTCCAGTACCAACCACCATCAGCTCTTCGTCCGGGCTCACAGACACACAGGTGGGTTCAGAGGAGAAGGTGGACACCAGGTCACTGTGTTCAAAAACACAAGGTCAACAACACTTCATAGTATGTCAGTTACAATCTAATACTAGACTTACTGAGAAGACGCAAAAAATCTTAGATTTCAACAGTTGTTTGATGAGGAAAAATTCCAGGTCCACATATCCATGGTGAAAATATATAGATAGATCTCTAAAATATTGGAGATATCTGGAATTCAGTTTTGACTAGACAGAATATATTACTGACATCAACAGGCAAAATTCTCCTAAAAAACTTTAAACTGATTTGTAGGTAAGAGAGAATGAGATGCTATGTTAACCAATGGTAACATATGAATTGTCAAAATTACATTATGGATATGTCATCCTGGAATTACGATTAGTCAAAATCGTTGTGTGGATATGTAGAGCTGGTATTATTAATTGTACTGTAGATATTGAATTAGACTAGTAAAAATGTCATTGCAGGAGCTTTTACTAGTAAAAATTGAGTTATGACTGTAAATCTGTTGGCATTTTAGGCTAAAACGGCTCACCATACAAATAAACTGAACCTGCTTACCAACTCCCTTGAAGACTTTGTCTGTGGTTGTTGAGCCACTGAACAACCCGGGTGCCTCCATGCCCCTTCAGGCCTTGTGCCCAGGCGTGGGCGGAGGTCTGGGGAGGCTCGCTGAGGGCCTGCTGGATGAAAAGGGCTGGCCAGGAGGACAGGAGGGTGGCATGGCACCGCAGGAAACTCCAGCACTCCACCAGATTTCTCTGGTAGGGAGCTGAGAGGACACGGAGAAGAGAAACGAGTGTGACATGAGACACATAAAAGTGCCAGTGACTGAAATAACTTGTGAGCGCTGTATGTTTTGAGCAGGTGCACATTACCAGTCATAAACACACAAACCATTTACCTGAGGCTGCAGACTTTTTCTTCTTGTCTGCAGAAAAGACAGCAGGAATCAGGGTGAGAGGTTGGGCATTTTTTGGTTTAACCATCATTCATTCAGGTCAAGTTTGTTTAATATGCATGCTCTTTTTCACCAACACCTTGCTCCATATTCTTTTTTTTTTTAACAATTATTCAACAGTGTAAAATCACAAAGTACAAAAGTACAAAATAAAAATAAATATGTTAGTAACTAAACAGAGTGCCATTTGTACAGTTCAGTACTTCACAATTCACAGTCATCATTCAGTTGTTCCTGCTGTGTAAGTTGGATTCCCAAGTCTCCATGAACTGCATAAACGGTTTCCAAATATCCTCAGTTATTCACTTTACCTTTCAATACATAACTTCTATCCACTGACATGCAATGAGCCATGTTTTTATTTTTAAATCTAAATACCAATATTAGGTCTACTTGTTTTCTTCCAATTAAGGGCTATTTGGTACTTTGCCTGCTCCTTAATCACAGAGTTGTACACAATTAAACACATACAATGACAAGATTTTTTTTTGCTTAAGGTCAATCAAACTTAAGAAAGCTATTGCCGCTCCAGTAACTCACCATACAAGCTGTAGGTCTCCAGGATGTGGTGCAGGAGGCCGTGGCGGACATTAGCATACAGAAAGTAGAAATTGGAGAGCAGAGAGCAAAGCGCCTCCAGCTGATCACTTCCCACCTAACCAGAGCAGCCAAACACAAACAGCCTGAAGTTACAAAATGTACAGTAAGTATCAGTAACTGTGGTCTCGTGGAGGATTTGTCTGAGCCATGGAAGTGTTATATTATCTGAGCAGGGCAAAGATGTTTCTCTGAATACTTCCAATGCTCACATCTTGAGAAACATTCAATTTTGGTACCAAACTCTCTTGATGTACAATTAAGAGCTTGATAAACTTTCTTTTGATTTCATTTTACTGCAAGGTTTTACAAATACTGACTGATAAGATCTATTAGTGAAGATCAGATATAATGCTTTGTAGATGAAATGCCAGTGAATTTGTATGTAAATCAGTGACAAAGCATTACCTATTGTTAATGGCCTATTTATATGACTGGTGGTGATGACAGGTTACTGACCAGGTGGGACGGCAGGTGCTTGATGGAGCTGGCCTCACAGTGCAGGAATGTGTCAGTTCCCTGTGGGTCTGCCAGCGCCCACAAATGAGCTGCGGAAAGAGAAAGTGCAGTGATGCAAGACAGATACAACACATCTCTCAAAGATATGCTGTATTATGATTTGTGGATTTAAAACCCCTGAGTGCTTTACCTGACAATGCGAGATGAGCTTTGGTTTTGTCGCTTTCTGCTGGCAGGAGGAACTCCTCAAAGGCCCGCCGCACCTCTGGATTGGTCAGAGCCAGGAGGTCGTCAGAGCCGTGACAGTGAGACGGACTGATCAGGCTGCACATGAGGATCAGATTTTTAAAAAATAATTCCTCCTGCAGGATTTTGTCCGCCATTGTACTTGCACCTCAGAGTACCTCAACAAATGATTTTCCCCAAAATGTGCACTTGGCCCCTTGCTAAGGAGGAATCTAAAGCACATAATAGTTTGGAATAAAGAATACAAACCCTAAGGAAAAAAAGGCAGGAAAAGAGTGATCTACTGTAAGATTAGAAGTTAACTGTATGGTCAAAAAGTTTGAATATCCCAGGATTCACATCAAAAAGATGTTTTTATACTCAAATAAAAGCCCAAACTTTTTTTTAATCTTTCTCTTTGCAACCAAAACTATTATTTTTGCATCTGCCACTCAGAATTACCTTTTAAGTGCAAAAGCTGTTTTAACCTGAATTATAGATTGCAACTTATGATGATATGAACCAATTTGAGTCTAGAGAGCAATAAACATAAACAAGAAACTGAAATCCTTAAATTAAAAAAAGAACACTAAAACACTAGAAAACTAAAACTACAAAATAAAAAAAGAGCATCAATGCGTGTTAAAGTAAAGAATAAAGACTAAACATTATCTGACAGTTTTAATGTATTGTGTGTTTTTGCCAGGTGAGGCTTTTGTTGTATTGACATTCATACCTCTGTAAACTCCGCACTATATGAGTGAAAGTTGCCATGGGAACACGTCCTTTGGGTTTCCTGGACAGGTGCAGCACTTCCTTCCATGGGGCCTGCTCATCCCGTGAACACAGGTCATTGCATATGTTCAGCACGCTGTACAGGTCTCTCTCTCTTAGACCTGTGGAGCAAGAGGAGAAAATGTCAAAGGAGCTGCAGACATTTCAACAACCTCCTCAGGTGTAGCTTGATACACATCTGGTGTAACATGAGTAACATCTTACCGGCGGCGCTGACAGCGAGCGCTGCGAGGGCAGAGCGGAGTCCCACCACCCCTCTGTACTGGGAGCACAGCCTGTCCAGACTGTACTGAACCAGCTGGCTCAGAGACTGAGGCAGACTCTGGACGCTCTCCTTCATCTAACACACACAGAGACACTTGAGTATTATCACTATCATCGTTATTATCAAGTGAAATGGTAAATGGTAAATGGTAAATGGACTGCATTTATATAGCGCTTTTTCTAGTCTACCGACCACTCAAAGCGCTTTACAATGTATGCCTCACATTCACCCATTCACACACACATTCACACACTGATGGCGGAGGCTGCCATGCAAGGCGCA
>OMKZ01019960.1:52970-77970 GCA_900302535.1 Neoniphon sammara
ACTGGGAGCACAGCCTGTCCAGACTGTACTGAACCAGCTGGCTCAGAGACTGAGGCAGACTCTGGACGCTCTCCTTCATCTAACACACACAGAGACACTTGAGTATTATCACTATCATCGTTATTATCAAGTGAAAGTTTACTGAAGTGTGTAACAAGGTACTTCCTCTTGTTTCTAAAGGACCTTGCCATCTTCAGTGCAATAAATGTGAGTTATAAATGCATTACATCAAGACCATTACCATGATCACCCTCTCCCCTGTTGAACATGGACTCCGATCTGTTCTACAAACATTTCACAAAGACAGAGCTGCTCCAGATGCAGAAATAATCTCATTGGCTGAGTTAATCCTCGGTGGGTGCACGAAAAAAACACAGTTTTTCATGCAAAGTTTTTTTTTTTGTAAATAAGATTATTTCCACCTCCAAACTCCAATCTGCAGCCCAATACTGTATATGGAGCTTGGCACCAACACTGCCATGAGATAAGACCAGGGATTCAGTTCCCTCTGGAGTCATACACACTACCACCACACACACTTGTAGTATTCTAAGTAGCTTTGAATTAAAGTGTCCATCAAATATACGACCAGTGCTGGTGCTACCACTGTGGAAGTGTAAAACAGGAGCCTGACATCAGACCTTTTCAAAGGAGGCGAACTTCCTCAGGTCTTCACAGGCCAGGTGCAGGTAGAGAGGGCTCACTGCTCCCTTCTTCATCATCAGAGTCTGGAGCTGCAACACAAACACGCAGAGAATGCATTTAGTGTACAAACAAACAAACTGAATGATTACAAACTTTTTTAAATTGGAGTGAATCTAGAGTAAGTATAAATGGGGGTGTCATGCACAAAAGTAAGATTTGGTAATTGAGATCACCAAACTGTCACACTGACACATGAGAATCACAAAAGTATTTCAAGGTGGATGGGTTGACAAATGCCAGTCATTTAATTCTTGCAATGGCCTGTTTTTTCTCATCTGCAATCAGCAACCAGTGTCAGCGCTTAGCCTATAAAGGTTACAAAAATGATGAGAGGAACCTGGTTGTTAAATGCAGAGTCACTGAGTTTCTTCCCAAAGACGCCCAGTCCCTTCTGAACGATCTCCTCCCGGTCCAGCATGGAAAGCTGCCCCAGGGTAAACAGAGCAGCTCCTTTCTTCTTGGAAAGGGTTTGTAACAGTGCCGAGTTGGATGTGACACTGACTATGACACAAACACCCTGACAAGAAAAAAGAGAAAGCAGGTGAATGACTGAATGACTGAAAAGAAGCAGCAACGCTATATTTTGCCAGACAGTCTGTGTGCACTGACTGTGGGGTTCGATACTACACTTATCTAAATGACTGACCTGTGGAAGCTGCTCTGGTATCCAGTCAGAGCTGAGCTGACCCCTGCTGTCTCGGACAAGCTCCGCCCCATCAACAAGCAGGACCGGAGGCTTTTTGGTGTCACTCAACTTGGAGTGAAATTCTGCCAGCAAATCTCTATGACGAAAAATATAGAATTGGACATAGATTGCTGTAAGTGTATGAACAATATGACACAACCCTTGATTCCTTGATTGATTGATTGAACCCTTGATTGAGGAAACTTCAAAAATAAATTACTTGTAAGATGAGGGAAGAGGTGATTTCTCCTCAGTATCCTTCCTTTTCCTCAACTGCTGGACGAGGAATCGTAGAAGGTTCTCCACAGAGCGTGCGGACTGGCTGGCAGCCGTGGAGTAGGAAATGACATCACAGCCCAGTTTTCTCTTGGACTTACTGCCGATCCTGAGGGCGTTTGCTAGAGCGGCCTGTATGGAGAGAGGAGGAAAATGGGTTGGAAAGTGATATGACAAGCTATCTATGTCAGCTAAACAAAATAATAAAATAAACTCAATAAACTCAATAAACAAAATTCTACCACTGATACTACAGCTATTACTACAAAACTGCTGAGCTCTGGTACCTGGAAGCAGATTCATATCGGAGATTAACAAAATAAAACTATAAATAAAACTAACAAAATATAAAGTACAAGTCCTGAACTGTGTGTAATTGACCTTTTTGAAATAAGGAAGGCCTGCAACTATTGTAGGATAAAGAAGGTGGAAACCTACTTTCCTTAAAGGCTCAATGATGTTTAGAGGCCATAGAAGAATTTGACTTTATCCTGGTGTTCATGAAAGCACTGAATTTATTTAACAGTGCATTATGGGGCAATTATCGTCTTAGCAAAAGTGTCTGGAGCCCTGGTTCCTTGGCTGTTATATAACCATGCAGAACAATCATCACACCTACTGACTCCCAGGAGGCGGCTGCTCATATTGTTGCACATTCAGCTCCATGTTTAACTGCTGGCAACAAACGCTCTGGGTTGAAAGCATCAATTGGCTTACTCCAAATGTAAACCCCTCCACAGGGAATGTAGGAGAAAGAGCGAATAAGGACTCATCAAAGCACATTTTTCGATGCTCAGAGGATCTGAAGGGCAGCCTTGCCATAAATACTAGCTTTTTAAATCTCACAACATTAATTTTTTCTAAGACTTTGTCACAGAGGTGTTGATTTAATTCTGTGGTCATTTTTGGGTATAAGAAAGCTCCCTTTGCCACATTAAATAATTTAGCAATTTCTATGGCTCCTGCAGTTTGGACATGGGCTATTAGGCTATCTTCAGTTACTTTGGCAACTCAAATATAAAAATGGTGATTTTTCAGTTCTGTCTTCTAAATTTTATTTTATTTTATTTTATTTAACCTTTATTTAACCAGGAAGTCACTTGAGATTTAAATCTCTTTTCCAAGGGAGACATAAGAAAAAGAAGTTGCATTCCTCAGTCATGGACTTTTAACATGACTTTTCCAAATGTGAAAGATACTACTAACTGACTCACCTCTTGTTAAGCTGTAACTGTAATTTAATTACTGCAAAGTTTAAGTCCATCATTTTTCCCAACACCGAATACATCCTATGTACTGTATATGGCCCATTTATGGTCCAGTTTAGCATGAATGAGTGAAGTATTTTTACCATGAAGACAGTTTTGCCCTCTCCAGGCAGCCCCTCCACCAGCATCATGCCTCCTTTGGCCTGCAGATCCTGGACTTTCTCCACACCTGCAGCCAGCAGCTTCGCCCTGCCATAGAACTGCCTCTGCAGCGCCCCCTGGTGAACCTCCTGCTCACTCACATCCGACGCAGCTTCAGCCTCATCACCGTCCTGCCAATTAGCAAATATAAATGAAATGTTTGTTTGCTATCAGTGCAGTAGCTGTCAAAAACTGCCCAATACTTTGAATTGATTCCTTTAAGTCAGTAAAGACCAAGAATTGTGATTTATGTAGAACTGTCTTAAGCAGTAGGATAGAAAATACCTGTATTTGAAATTCACTGAGATCAGTTTGGTTAATATGGGTGGGTTTTAAAAAAACTGAATTGTCAAAGGAACTAACTTCTATAAACAGCTTCTTCACAGAGGTCCAGAGGTCTTCCAGCACCGCCTTGCCAAAGTCCTCCAGGCCTTTCAGATAAGGCTTCCCCTCCACAACACCTCCCCACTCACATGGGTAACTGGGACAGAAACACAGATATTTTGGCTCAGCTAAATTATGTGAAGTGATACTTTACAGCGGTAGAACATTTGAAGGGTTTCATTCCAAAATGCCGTTTGTCCATTTTGTCCGATAACCTTAAAATATAGCTTAAAAATAAAATTATTTTTAGGCCCTCTTCTATGTACCCATGACATCCTAGGCTCAAATCCAGCCAAGGACCTTTGCTGCATGCCAGAAGTGCCAAAAACAAATTAAAAAGAATTAAGATGACTCCAAACTTTTAATCCAAATAGTGGATGCCTAACTTTTCAGTGAAACTCTTCATTTTTCATCAGTAATCATCACCATTTTCTCACTAATTACACCATGATAATATATCATTCATTATCCCAGATTCATCTGTTACAGAAATAATTTACAACGACCCGGATGATATAACATGTGAACGTTGAAAATGTGAAACTGTTCTTCCATACTCAACAATCGCTTTAATGGGACTGTTTGTAGGCAAAAAGCATGTGGAGGAGATGACCAAGCACTCACTTTTCAGTGACTTTCACATCACTGGCCAGTATCCTCTTCTTCAAGTCAGACATTTTAGATTGAGCCTCCTTTGATTCAGGTGCAAAATCTGATCTCCACGCCACAGGGACTGACCTGAGAAACCACCAGACAGACCAGCGTTATTGCAGAGTCACAAACACTGCTGTGTCATGTCATATTTTCAAGAATTACTGATTTGTAAAAAAGGAAAATTTTGTGTGGGCAATATTTCATTTAAAGATATTCAGCCATTCATTTAAATTGACATATAAAATGGAAAGTTTTTGTAAAGTGTGAATATGAGCATGGGACTACATACTTGGTAAGGTTTGGATCCCTGAAGTAGCACAACATTCGTTGGTGAGCAGAGTCTGGGAACAGAGCCTGGAACTGACGGATCTCCATCTCTGTGATGGACAGGCCCTCTGGAGCCGAGGCCAACTACACACAAACAATAAGGTTACAATAATGTTATTTTATTATATTAAAAAGGGTATTGCTTTACTTTCAAAAACAGCTTTGCCAGACAGTTTGTAGCTGTTAGTCTGTCAGTGGGATATCTTAAAAAAAAAAAAAATGACTGAATCTCTCTAGGGCTGGCGAAGGTGTGCATTGTTCTCAGTCCCATTTAGTGTCTCTTGCTAAATTTTATTATCTATGTCCTGTTATTGCCTCACAAATTCTTGCTTTCATTGTCTTGTGATGAACTTGCCTTAAAAATAAATTCCACTTCCACTACAAGGTTCTGCTGTTCTTATGACTGCAAGTCTTAAGGATCATAATATTTATCTTAGTATTAAGAATTTTTTCCCTGTGGACAAATGTCAGTATGTCAGTATCCAATTTTTATACATTTTTAATGATTTTCCTGCACCAGCTCAGAGATTCTCCTGCCCTCCTGCCTGCATGCATTCCTACACAGTGCAAAATGATCTGAATAGTGGTTCTTCATTCTTATTGTGTGCAACAGCCTATGTTATTGATACAGAATTTACAAGGTTGGTGACACCCATTTAATTAACCAAGTACATGATGTTTACACAGTTCTACTTATTTATTCTTTTGTTTGATTTAATTTCATGATGCCAAGTCTTACCCAGCTGTACTGTGGCAGGTCGGGGAGGTCTGGTTGCGGTGGCACCAACCCGTATCTCTCGCCCAGGATGCCCACCAGCATCTGGCTGCGACACACCTCAGACAGGCAGAGCTCTGTGGCCCGCCCAGACTCCTCCTCTGTCACACCCCAACGCAGTTCCACCTCCTGCAGGTAGAGGCAGTGCGGCGCAGCGCGGCGCCGGAGCTCCGGGAAGACACCACGCACCAAGACGTCACGCTCTGCATGCATGTCTCTGAAGGTCGAGGAGATAAAGACACGCACGCCGTGCCACCTGAGGGACAGAGGAGAAGAGAGGAGCTTAAAAAAGAGTAATGATAAGATAAATTGACTTTAATACCTCTGACAGAGTTTATGTTTCTGACCGTTAGATACTTTGTCTATCAGCAGAATTACCTGAAATTTGGTGGACCAAAAGGCCTTTGGAAATAGTGGATCTGGGATATCTGTAATTATGATCATTTTTATAGCCATAACTACAAAACTAGCAAAGATGTGCAGGGGTCAATAAATCAATTGAACTTAAAATTTAAGAGACAGGAATAATGATTGTAACACCCCGCTCTGCCAGCACTGGCAGAATTTGTGCTTTCCGAGGGCCTTACAGTATATTCTGATAAAAATAAGACAAGCACACTCTTTCCCACAGAGGAAGCATTACCTTAACTTGGGGCTGGGTGGTATTGGGGCGACAGTGTTGGTGGTCAGAGGCTGTTTGGCTCCCTGTGGTGGGGGGATGTTGTGCAATTTGTCTAAATGCTCCACATGATCCATCAGCCTGGAAGATCCCCGCTCTGCCACAAACCTGAAGTACAACCGTGAAAGAATAAATACAATCAGTGGCACCTATCCACAAGTTTATGGCATCATGGGAAAACCAAGAGAGTTTACCATTTAAATTGATGTGTTTGGCTGAGAATGAACAACGGGACATTTTACCTGAGAATTTGTTCACTGAAGCCCGACAGCGTCACGTGGTTCCTGTCTTGGACTTTTTCTGTGGATCTGTAAAATCTAAATATAATAATAATAAATCCACAAAACGTGTTGACAACAGGAGAAAAACAGAGACCCGTCAATAACCAAATGCTGGTAAAGATATGAAACAGAGAAAAGCAAACCTTAACATTTATGAACCTGTACCCAGCAAAATCTTGGTATTTTACTTGACAATTGACAAAAGCTATTAGTTGATTACCAAAGTTATAATATTTTTTTTCTTTTTTGCGAATTAACTAATCCACCCAATTGACTTATGGTTTCAGCACTAAATTAAACAGTATCCACGTACTGTCTGTGACATGCAGGAGGAATAGTATATAGGTGATAAAAGGATAAATAGTAAATAGTTGAGCTTGTTACTGTTCTGAGAGGAAGATTTGCACCACAAGCGCCTTATCGTTCACATTCTTCCTGTAGCTGTCGATGGCCCACTCGATGTCATGATGAACCCAACGGTCAGTCATCACGATGATGTTGTCCACCTGAGGAGCACAAGGGAAGAGTTCGAGATTTCTTCTCGAACTGCTTCAAATACATTTTGATTTTAGATGCAGATGTAGAAATAAACACCTTGTTTTTCGTTGAGAGCACTTGGGAGAGGAAAGAATGGCTTCTGTCCTCCGACTCGTTGTTCGATTCGTGTTCCTGTGAAAGAAAATCAGTCATCAGTGAAAGTGTGAGGGTAAACAACTTGACTGAAACATGCTGCTCATACAGTACGCCATTTTACAAAGAGAAATGTAAATTCTGTGATACAGTTCAGTTATGTCTATCTTTTCTCTTCTTGACTCGTTTCAAAATTTCTTCCGTGAGGTCAGATGTTTTGTCCAAGGTCATTGCTTAAAACATCAATATCGAAATAAATTAAATTCAACATTGGTAGGAGTTGTCAAAAGATGTTGAAATAACTTTGCATGAAATGTCACACATAAGGATGCTACACAAAGGAAAGAAAACGTTACCTTTATCTGCTTGATTACACTTTTGACATTATCCAAAAGGACGTCAGACTTCAGCTTGGCCTCCTCAAAGTGATTCCACTCACATAAACACACCTTGGCGTCCTCGGCACTGTAGCCGATCATCAGGGAGAGCAAAACCGCCACCTCCATCATCTGACAGGAATTATAGGTTAAAAAAAAAAGAGCTTGTCAGTAGTGCTTATTGGGTTAGCTTAGCAATAAATTCTCCCTTTATTTGCATATATTCTAGCAGTTCCATATCCTGATTTGTATGTTTTTTGCTCCTGAGTGCCATCATAACATTTCTCCAAACTGCCTTTAATTTTAATTTTTTTTTTTTTTAATTTTGGTCTCCTAGCCTCTGTAGTCAGCCTAAACTTTATTACAATAATTAATTCAGGCCCTATTTTGAGAAGTTCATAAGTAGGAAAATTGGGAATTTGTAGGAAAAGAGTCTGTTTCTAAGAAGATATGGAGGACTGCACTCAAGAGCCTTCTTAAAGAGCTTCCTAAAACCTCTTACATCGTTTCTTCAGATCTAATGAACACAGTCATGAATGGGCCCTTACAGAGGGAGTGAGATTGTCGTCTTTGTCTTCTTTTTTCTCCTTCCTTCTCCTTGCTTCCTCCTCCTCCTCCTCCACCTCCACCTCCTCTCCTTCTTCTTCTTCTCCCTTCTCCTCATCCTCGGGGTCAGGCGGGCAGCAGAAGTCCTGTGTCTTGCCCCAGGTGTCATCACTCCCCATGTTGGTGGAGAGGAAGACGACGGTTCGTCCAGGGAGGGGAGGCACGTTGTAACGGCAGGAGATCTGCACCGCTAACTCCAGAGCTTTACGGTAACGGTCCAACAGAGCAACAGTGTACTGCTTCTGACTGGATGGGAAGACCCAGAAACACAAACACACACAGTTATCATTTTTAAGAGCTGCACATTTTGTAGGAATCCCGAGTAATAATCATTACATAACACTGAGTTGCGCTTTTGGCTGTAACGCAAGCTAACGTTAGCCAACTGGAGAAACGAGAGGTAAGCTATGTCATTTCATTTTTTTATCTTACCGTTTGGTGTGCGACTTTGCTTGTGTGAATATATTGATGTTGTCATTGTTATATTAATATGGTATGGATGACATGGTTTGTAGTTTATGATAGCTACTAGCTAAACCGTAACACGGCTTATCATCATCAGTAGTGCTCATTGATTGAGTTGGCTTGGCAATGTCTGGCCCATCTGACCCCATGAAAACAAACAGAAAATTCATCTAATTTCTTTTATGGTTTTATCACTTTAAAACTAGTAGCAGATTCACGAAACCATCTTATGGAAAAAGAATCTCTAGTCAGTAAAAAGTACTGTAAATCTCAATTTTATAAAACTAAAAAAAAAAAAAAAAAAAAATCTTCAAAAAAAATCTATGTATTTTTCTAATTTTAAGAAAAGGGAAAAAAACGGTTTTCTTGAAATGAAAGTTCTCAAATTTGTTCTTGATTTTTTTTCTTAACTTCAATACAACTCATCACTTCAGTCATCAGAGGTGGTCTGGCTAAACTAAGTTTTCCTATTTTTTTTTTTGTTTCATGTAAATGTACATCTTTTATTTTTATTTATATGGCCAAGCAAATTAGTGCTAAAATGAGCTGACTGACAATCAATTTATTACTGAGTAAAAATTAGCTGATTCCAGCTTCACTAAGATCACAGTGATGCTAAGATTTGCTGTTCTGTGTTCATATCATCATATAATTTATACAAAGTTTTATTATTTATTTATGTTATTTATTAATTTATTTTGCTGCTAGTCAGACTAAGGAAGCAATCTGAGTCATCACATTGGGCTCTGCTACCTTCTCATAGCATTAGTCATTGTTGTCCTGCAAGACCTTTCTTTTTTTCTATTCTGTTGACATTTTATGCTGCAAAGCAAATATTCTCTATTTTATACTGTACATACTTGGCCTTTTGGAGCTGGGCCCTCTTTAGACTGTACATCCGATAGACAAAGGGCACCCCCAGCGCCACCCTCATCCTCCTGCTCTGAGCCGTCTCCCAATCCAGTCGCTTGTAGCGTTTGCTTTTAGGAATCCTCTTTAGGACGCCTTTCAAAATCTCCTTACGGGTGGGGAGTGTGTCCTGTGAACATGTTGCTGGAGGAGAGAGGCAAAGAGGGATTCATTGGATATTGGCCAGTCATCTTGTCCACTGCAGACATGACGCTGGCTACCAAGACTGTCACTAAAACTTGCGATGAAATTTAATTTTCTTTGCACATTTTATTTATTAATTCAACTGATTATATGAATCCCAGAGATTTCCCCTACCATTAAATAGTGGGACAACCGACCATAAGGAGCTACTAATCCTTAAATAATTTATCTGTATGGGTTTCGGTGCAGTTTTAATTTCATATGCGAGTCAAAATGCTGTTTTAGAGATTTTTCCAGCCTGACGAGGAAAAATCTCTGTTTACCATGTAACTGGTTGAAATTAAATATATTGAGTAAAAATAACCTTCATTTTATTTCTTTACAGAGCACCTTTCATACAGAACTGAATATGAAATGTAAAAATACTGTATGTGTATTCATAACAGTTTGTCATTGTGTGTATGTGTGTGTGGCTCACCTATTCTGTGAAGCTCCATGATGACTTTGTAGGCAGCGAGGAATCTGAAGGGAAACTGACGGCTCTGAATCACTGCTTTCTGTAACCGGATCAAAACCAGACGGTCAGACAGAGGCGTTCAGGAATTATGTTGTGACTCAAGACTTTCTTTCCAAAACAAAGAAACCTCTATTTCAACAGTATGAAATTTACTCTGAAACTAAACAATGGTACACAAGCAAAACTGATGAAAAGTACAATACGTAGCTATCTTGAACCCTTCTACGTACAACATTGGAAAAAAACATCTGTAAAGCATTTTTTTTAAACAAATAAGGTGAATTAAAGGTGCAATGGTTGTAATCAATGTGATACTCAAAAGTACTTTCTTTAGTATCAACATATATCACAATATAATTACAAAATTACATTGAATAATCAAATTAATGTTCAATGGTAAGGACTGGTGATGTCAAACAAAACTCTAAAATTTTCAAATAATCAGGGTTCCCACGATCATGGAAAACCTGGAAAAAATCCTGGAATTTGAAAATCTCATTTTCAGGCCCGGAAAAGTCAAGGAATTTAATTTTGTTATCTGTAATGAAATGAATTGTGTGACGTTATGCTCCTTCAACTTCCCTTCTGCTCATGTACTTATAGGTTGCGAATGGTCGTGAAAAATTTATTATGGGTCCTTGAAAGTCATGGTTAAGTTTTGAAATTTTATCTGTGAAAATGTGTGGGAACCTTTAATATTATTCCCAAAAATGTTTAATGCTTAATTTTGTCAGTTTTTAAAAATAACTTTGCTTGTCATCATCAGTTTAGACAGTGGAATTTTGTGTCACGATATCCCCAAATCACCATATCATCATGGTATATTTCTACTGAAAGACAACAAACAATAATACTGAATTGTTGCCCAGCTGTATCTCACAATACAATACACCTCACCTTATTGGTCAGCCTGCTGAGGATCTTCTGGTGGTGAGTCTCACTGATGCCCTGAGTGATCATGTTCCTCAGGTTCCTCAGCATGGCCATGAAGGGGAGAGACCTGTCATCTGCAAGGCACAAACATTTCTGTCTCTGTGAGGGAGTGTGTGCATGTGTGTGGCTGTGTTGGACACTTTTTCAAGTTCAAACATAACCCTATGTATTATTAAATATCTATGCAAGCCCTTGACCAGGAACATCAGTTACAATGACAGACTGATTTGATTTTATCAATCTCGTGTACGTTGCTTTGGATAAAAGCGTCTGCTAAATGCCAACTGTAGCTGTAACTCTGTATCAACAAGCTTACTGATCCTCATGTTCACCTGCCTGTTTGCTACTTTGGACTATGATGACATTGACATTTATCCCCATCTCCGTTTTAAGAGGGCATAATGAGGATTACCGAAATTAAAAGCAGTATAGCAATCAATTTACAAATGTGTAACAATATAAAAACAAACAAAAAAAGAAAAGAACATATAAAGAAAGTGAAATGTGTTAATACTATTTGGGTCATACTTTCAGCTAGTTTTGATATAGAGTGTGATATTTTTAGGGATATACTGGACAAAGGTGAGCATGTCATTAACATTGTCCTTTTCAATATTAACTGTGAATTATATATTTGATATATAGGATGCTGATTGGAGTAAGCTAGGTAGAGTATGCAATTACACATGAGTTTATGAAGATACTTATGTCTTAATAATCTTGTCTTAAAAACAGAATGTGCAATCAGTTTTAGTTAAGTAAGAACTGAAGAACAGCTGGTGCAAGCCGGCCTGGATCTGAAACACTAAAGTGATTATTGATGCTAATTTCCTTATGAAGCTGCACAGTGGAAGCTGGTGTGGGGAGATTTGGACTCGTTACTATGTGATCGCCGTGGAGTCCGAAGCCAATGTGTCTTTTTTTTTCCCAACAAAAGTGTCCTTTTGTAGGAAAACAAGATCCTGCCAAATCCAGTTATGCAGCACATATACTGACGCTACCCTGGATAAATAAAGATTATAAAGTATATCTGTATGTGCTGAGCGCACCTATGAGTTTCTCCCAGGTGGCGGCCTTGTTGCCCTTCTGACTGAGCAGACGCTCCCATGTCTCCGGCTCCTTCAGCCTCATTCGCCGCCCAGCTCTCTCCCTGTCCCACACACCACTCAACCCGCTGTGGGTGAACGCCTTCAGGTCAGCAGGATACCTGGGCACACACACACACACACACACACACACACACACACACACATACACACATACATAAGTGAATTTCAAAACTGAAAGTAGGACATGCCCAGAGAGAGTTTCGTGGCAAACTCACCCACCTCTGGAATGACACGCATGCCACCCACCAGAGCTTTCCCTGCTGTCTCCCCTACTCTGTCTCACTTGCAACTTTCCCTCAGTCTCAGTAAAGAATAACATGCTGAAGATGAGGGAAATAACTAAGAAATAAGAAATGACTGCAAGTACATACATAAAATGATTGCCTACAACATGCATGCACATTTACATGTCTTATGAATTTGTGTATGTAACATCAGAAAAATTACTCAATGTACAAGGTAAAGGGCAAGATATGTTATGCAATATGCACAATAGATGTGTTTGCAATATTCAGAAAATGAGTTAAGTCTGAGATTTAGGGCAGTTGTTTGGAGAAACTGAGGGTTTCCACAAAATGAGAAAGATATAGAGGGAAAGCGATAAAAAAATGTGATATTTAGGAGCTTGTTCTGTGTGAAAATACGACCATTTCATTCACATGTCACTAAATAAGTAAAAAGAACCAACAGATGAAGTGACACCTGTGCCTGTGTGTGTGTGTGTGTGTGTGTGTCTTACTTTCTCCCCAGTATGGCCATAACATGCTCAGCTGGTTCTTTGATGTGGAGCTTCTTGATCATCTTCTTCATACTGAACTCACTCTGCTTCTTATCCACCACCGTTGAACTGCCTTCTGTCCGCAACTGCGCGCGTGCACACACACACACACACACACACACAGTATTACAAATCAGTGTATTTCCCTATATTTGTTCAGTGGTGTGCCACTGCAAAAAGAAAATGATCACCACCGCAGAAACAGAAAAGTTCAAAGTATACAAAATTTAACCAAAATTTATAAAAAATTCAGCCAACACAGAGATGTGTTGTCTAGATGCTCAGAATTAATATTTTATTGTTACTGCTGTTTCAGTCCAATCAGTACAAAAGTAACAGTTAAATCATATGCAAAATAATTCCAGACTAAAACTGCTCAAAAATGCATTTCTTTAAATAACATTCAAACCAAATCTCTGTAATGATTTAAGAAAACAGACTCACAAACTTCTTCAGTATAGTTACATCTGATCTGAGCATGTCTGCCCACTCCTCCAGCTGTTTATCAGTTGGTGCCTGGAATGGAGAGATAATGCATGGAGTGAAGGAGAATAAAATAAATTTGCTTATTACTAGTAATACTAACAGTGACAGTAGCTAACGGTATGTTTTGGCGTTAGGCTGGATTAAAGTCAAATAGAATAAAATAATAAAAAATTGCCCAAACTGCTCTGTACCTTGCCTTTGGGCCTATTGCGGCTGTGTTTACAGCGGTGTTTGCGCGTGTTGTATTTGGCCAGCTGATACTCGGTGAACTGCTTGAACTTATCAGCCATGGCTCTCTTCAGGCAGTTTGGTAAGGAGCGACTGAAGCACTGGAGACACAGAAATACAGTGTTTAGACTGGACAGCACTGCGAGAGACAGGTTGATATGAGCTGGTATTTAGTCAAACCAAAAAGCCGACAGTTGAACAGTTTCAGGACAAGTCACAATGTCTTTGTGTCACATACAAAAGTAGGACGGCCAGATTAAGCAGAGAACCCAGCTACCAGCTAACAGAGTAAATCATTTAATCTCAATGTCTGGTCTCACGGCTGCACAGACTGAGCCTTGCTGCAAGAATCAGACAGTGTTTTAACAGCTCTCACGTGAAATTTTGGAGCCTTCCATGTGGACACGTAGTGAGTCTGCAAACCTGCAGAATTCTCAGACAGAGTTGCCCATAATTCATAGCTGCTGGAGGGTCCAGAAAAATGTAAACACACCAAGTTGGTGTTGGCAAGATAAAGGTAAATATCTATCTTGCTAGTGTAGTGTTTCTGTGTATAGAGCTGTTTGCATCTGCAGACAAATGTGTTTTGCACACATTTTCCATGTTTGCTTCATCTGGATGAAAATAGATGATGAAGTTCATCTGGGGTTTTGACATGAGACAATGCTGTATCCAAGACAACGTGATGTCACGAAGCTTGTCTCGTTCCTCCATTTTATATTTCGAGCTTTAACTATTTGTTAAATCAGCTTATTATTTATGGAATTTTTTACATGAAGAAATCTAAACAGTCCAAGGAAAAACCAAGCTTCTTATTTCTAAAATCCAGTTGGGTTAATACATAAAAGGATTTTATTATTTAAGAAACCAGGTAGTAAAAAAAAGGTAATAAAACTGTTGATATTTGTGAATCTTTGTGTATTTCTTTAAGGCACTTTTACCCAACATGTTCATGTGTATAGTTCGCAAATTTCATTTATTTTTAGTTTTCTTTAACATTTTTAGTGTAATGTTTTAATACTTGGAGGATGACAAAATGTAATTTTGTAACAATGCACAAACATACTGTAATTGTATTTTGTGAAAAGGGAATAAAGTTCTGTTGGGGTATATACATATATATGTGTGTGTGTGTGTGTGTGTGTATGTATATATATATATATATTATATATACACACACACATACATATATACACATACATAATGAATACTGAATACTGAATATAATGACTTTGCTTAAAGCCTCTGAGAGCTGAGAGATCCCACCACAGACTGCCTCTAAGACTTACTGTGCTGTAGATTCTAGCCACTTCCAGCCAATCAGAGGGCAGCTGTACGGCTGCACAGAAGTATCTGCGGACATGTGGCTTGGTAGAGGGCTGATTGGCAGCCAGAGCCAATAGGAAGTTGGCTGTGATGCGGATGTTCAGCTCCTGCCTTGTATACACTGCCACCTGGACAGTAAAAGAAATAACAAATCTGCTGTGCATGACTGGCCATGGACTTAGTGCTGCACTACTGTATGTACCATCTATCTGCTTTGGTTATTTTCACTGTCACACTGATGTTAATGTGATGTAAATGTCAGAGCAATTTTACACTAGTCTGCCTCTGTGGCAAACAAAACTAGAGCTTACTATTACAATCAGTTGTGTTCACAGAAAATTATTATAGTGAAAAAAAAACAACCTGTCACTTTGCACATAGGGGATGCACTTTTGCATATGAAATCCCCGACAAAGCAATGCATGACACAGACCTTGAGGAGAAACTGTGGGTCACTGGCAGAGATGCCATTAGCCAGGTTTTTGATCTTGGTCCAGACACTATCCTCCGAGTCCCAGTCCTTCTGGCCTGGAGAAGTGCTCTTATTGACCATGGAACAACACACCGCATTCAGCAGCAGATACTGAGGGATTTCAATGAAGCGAAGGAAGAATTTGTTCAGACATCAAAGGAAGCAGGATCACTTTATTTGCAGAGCACAGTAATTGCACAGAAACATGTCTTGTTAGCGTTGGCACAGAGACATACTGACAATTTATAAAGCTACACAATAAAAGCTGGCATTGGGTGCAAGGACACTCGACTTCACATATGATCCAAAGAAAAAAAGGAGAGGCTGTCTCTGTTTCTTACAATATCCGCTGTCAAATACCCTTTCCTACCTTTTGATCCTTTAGTTCCTCTTCAATCTCCTCCTTACTTCTATCAACTTCAGCAAACTCATCCTGCCTGACTGCCACAGTTTGGTCACGCTCCTCATCACTTTCTGTTTCTAGTGCAGGTAGTTTGATAGTCAGGTCAGCCTCTTCCTCCTGTGCCTCTTCAAGCAACATGCCATCTTCCTCAGAATGCTGCTGGTGCAGAAAACAGTAGCTATGCAATGACATTACTCAAACTTGGCATGGGATTTTCTTTTAATGTTTATTTTTTATCCAAATTGTGAAAAACATAAAACTGGTCAAAGAATCATTTAAGAACATATCAAATACCATGCTTGTCTCTTCACAGCAGGACTGCATCTCATCAGATATTTCCTCTCCTCCTCCATCTCCTCCATCATCCTTCTTCTCTTTTCCTCCCAGACCAGGAAAGAGGGATGAAGAAGGGAGATAAGTGGAGTGGCTGAATAGAGCACTAGCGGTCAGGGTCGTGGAGAGCATAGAACCATGGGAGATAAAAGCAGGGACAGCAGAAGAAGATGAGGAGGAGGAAAAGAGGAGGGATGCATCTTTATTCAGAAGCCTGTTCTCAGTGCTAAGGAGGGGAGAGGTGAGGGAAGGAGAGCAGGAGGAGGAGGTGGAAAGAAGTGTGGATGTGGTGGAGGACAGGCTGGAGGGTTGCAGAGAGGGACAGGAGGAGGGCTGCAGCTCCAGGGATGAGCACTTAGACCCGGGCTGGGGCATCACTGAGGAAGCTTGAGCTAGGAGCTTATTCTCCAAACTTGGAGGAACATAGTTTGATAAGAAGCTTCTCCCTGATGTAGCTTGTTGCTGTCCTGGGGCCACGTCTGCCTGTAACAAACTCAGCGCCCTCATCTCTGTTGAGGAAAACATCAGTCATGGTGAAAGGCCTTCACAAAGGTGAAATGCGCTTCTAAATCTTAAATAAACACAAAACACAGTTCCACCGCCCTGAACAGAATTAACTAATGAGATAGGCTGTTGAGCAGCATTCCACCTACTGTGTGAGCAGGCACTACACTACTGTTGACAAGGTGTGTTGCTAACGTACAAGCCTTTTTTATGACAAAGATGTCAATAAAAAGAGGACAAAGTTTGCAAGCAGTCAGCCTGAGGCCCAAAACAATGGATGAACTCAATGCAAAGAGCAGCAAATGCATGAGAAACAATCAAAATATCTTGGATAAAATTGTGCACGAACACGGAATTATTAGTAAAATGATATCTTACATAATTATAAATCTAGAAACTTTAAGTATAGTGCAACTGGATTGTATTAATTTAAGTTCTAGTACTAGATAATAGGAAGAAAGTCACTCTCTAACTGTAATTTGAAGACAGCAACTGGATTTGGCCGCAGTATACGACTTGAAGTGATGGTAACCATTCTATAATTTTAGCCTAGACAAGCTGTGACCTGATGTAGTTCTATGTAATGACTATGACTCAGTTCTGACATAGGCGTGGTGGTTAGCCAAGCCAACTGCGAAGAGACGCACAAACTTACCCAATCCCCAATCCACCGTCGGTGGGCAAGTAAGTGATTCTGTTCCAGTATGTTCACTTATCAATAATGTCAGCTATGTTTATAATGTAGTGTTGGTATCTATTTATAAACTCTAGTCAGACTGTGTGTCTTCTGATTTACAGTAAATTTCCTCATTCAGTCGCCCAGCTGGACAGGACAGTGCTGATTGGTCAGTTTTATTGTGTACCTTTTTACCATAACAGCACAACTATTGGCGCATGCCCGCAAGTAATCGAAATATTAAGTAAAATAAAACCGAAAAGGCAAAAGATGCAGAGGGCTACTAAAATTACAAACAAATATGAACAAAATTACATCACCTGCATGCGTATTTGATGCTTTATGTTTGGATTTAAAGCTGTTGAGGGGGTTTGCTGACGCTACCGTAATTACTACAGTGTGGCGCAAAGGAGGAAGCGAAAACGCTCCATTTCCGCTGCAGTAGCGAGAACGGGAACGTCAAAGAAAGAAAAATGTGGGGAGAAAGGACATATTGAGGCCGGAGAAAGAACGCTGAACTACAAATATCGTCTTTGTACAGCTTGGTAGATAGATATTGTTTATTACTTTGAGTTCTCCGATCGAGTATTTAACTACATAGCGGTTATTTCTTGGTTAACAGGCGTAGGAGTGACTCGTCCCCTTGTTCTGCGGTTCGCTTTGAGGAAGCAGGTCAGCTAGCCAGCTGAAATAGCTAGCTTGCTAGCTGGTTAACGGCTCCCACCAAAAGACATGGGGACGAGAGCAAGTCGCCTTCAAGAAGACCCAGTTCCCTCAGCTTTCGGAAAAGATGGCACAAAGCGAGAGTCGTACCGGCGACCGCGCTGTGCCAGGCCCACCAGTCTTATGGTAGACTTCTCGGGTAGTTTTGAGGACACAGAGGCCAACCGGAGCCGATCGGAGGAGGGCAGCGACTCGGACATGGGACAGCAAGCGAGCGCCGACGGAAGCCCCGCCGACCACCACAGCCTTCCCTCCAGCATCAGCCAAGCATCGCCAGCGGACGACAACAGCGAAGACAAACCAGAGGAAGATGGGAATATAAGCCCCGAGGCTCCTGTCAACGCGGAACATCAGCCCGGAGAAGAGACAGGCCGCATACCCCACCGCACTTTTTCTGAGCGGCTGCCCGGGAATCGGCACTCTTCCGGGCGTAATGTCAGCGCAAGATCCGCCCGGGTTCGAGGCACACACCAGCGGCCGGTGTCAGAGGCTTGGATCGGCCTCTACCGTGTCAACAACCGCCATGGCAGTAAGTTCAAATATTCGTACTTAGCATTATAGTGATTTCTGTCGTCTTTGGAGGTTTGTGCACATAGATCGCATGCTGCAGCGTTAATGTCTTGTGAACGAGTTCAGTGTTTGTAGATGTGTCTGTGACAGGCTCAGTGTCATAAAATTTGAAACAGGCCTAACTAGATTTAAAGTTACACGGAATTCAACAACGAGACCCTCAATTTTCCCATTGCGAAATTAAAATGGATTATTCGGGGAATTTACATTCCTGAACAGATAATCTCCTCTCTCGTGCTTACAAGCTGACTAGAATCATCTGAGACCCTATTGTACGAAGTGGACCAATGGCGTAAAACAGAGGTGGTGGTGACATACAAGCTTTCTTATGTTTCAAGGCCTACAGACACTGGTGATCGTTGAATAATGCTGCATACAATTTAAAAACATGATATGATGCATGCAACCTCTTGTTTCTTATGCACAGAAAGGGGAACATGAGTTTGAAGAGGAAACAAAAACACACGCTCACTCCACATTGCTTAACCAAAAGCACACAAATGGGGGGTTGGGGGGCGGTGTGATGTGGTAGCAAACATGACATCTCAAGCCAAAACACAACAATAGCCCGAGTTTCCCAGGGCAGCCCTCTAGCAAGTGTAGGGAAATAGGTCGAAGGCTTCACGTGCCCACTCACTGCTGGCAGAGGCTCATATATAGAGGCGGAGAATGTAGGACAACAAGGCACTGTTTCTCCCCTCCTGTCCCATCTACGGATACCCATGGCCCTGGATATCCCTGCGACCCCAGTCAGTGTTTTGTATTGTGGATGGAGGCAGTCAAATACAGCTGGCGGCAGGAAAAAGTAATTTTAGGTCAGCTTCAACCTGAGGTAAACATCACCCTATCAATCCCACAAATCTTTAACAGTCTCTACAGGATGACAATACAATCCCTGTGTTGGATGATTGTATTTCAGTCCCCTCTTTTGTTTGGCAAGCCAACCTGGTGTAAGCTAGATGTTGTAACACAGAGCTTGTGCTCAGTGTGATGTGCATCATCTATCATTTATGTCCCACTACGACTTGACATGTTAATCTCAGCTCCGTTGTCTCTCTGCTCTGTGCAGATATTCGCTGTCCTTTCTGCTCGAAGCCTTTCCCTGGAGGTCGGATCGAGGATCACCTGTTGAGCTGCCTCACGTCTCCTCCTCTACCTTACAATAGTGAGTATCATATAACCGAATACCACCACTGATAATTTTGAAAAAGCTGAACATGCTAATGGTTGTAGGCTCTGTATAAATAGAGGAAAAAAACTACTTTGAAGTCCCCCGAGTTGTTGTCCCCTGTTCTTTGTTTATGGTGACACTCGTGTCTAAAACCGTGTGTGTGTGTTTACAGCGGATGTGCTCAGTAAAGACAGCGGCGAGTGCTCTATCTGTTTGGAGGATTTGGTGCAGGGAGAGACCATCGCCAGGCTGGCCTGCCTCTGTGTCTACCATAAGAGGTAAACCAGTGTGGTTCATTTTGCAGTATGTTTACAGTAATGAAATACAGAAGTGAAATTGGGGAAGGGTTAGTGCACAGGTCTAGAAAAGTATGGTAAGTGTAGTACTTTGAAGATTTGGAAAAGTAGGAAGCAAATATAATTATGTAGCGATACTCATTTTTTATAGTCAAAGACTCACTTTAATATGCTGAATAATTATCTTGTGCTGTAAAATCTTATGGGCTCTTTGACAAGCATTGCCAAACTATTTTCAGTGTGCATCATTTTGAACAAAGATTTTTTTTAAGTCCAGTCAAGAACATGGGATATGGAAAAAAGCTTGCAACTTTAAAATGAAAATGAGCAGAAGCACTGAAAAAGCCAACTTATCTCAAAAGAAACAGCCAAACCAAAACAAAACAAAAAAAATCAAGATGACAAGCAAAGACACAATTGATATATAACAGAAAATTAATCACACAGTAAACAAGGAGGAAAACAGTATACCAGCAAAATGCATAAATGGGAAGTAATTAGGTCTGCAACTAAACAGTTTGTGTATCAAAAATCAAAAATAATGATAAATGCCTGTCACAAATGAAAATACCAGAATCCAAATGAAGTTTTAAAAGTGGCTCCATAGTTTGATCAGCAGCCAAAAAAAACCCACCCCAAATTTCCATTCTCTTATGATACAAACTTGAGAAAAGCAAGCAAATCTTGGTGAAGCATTTGTTAAGCTGTACCCAACAAATGTTTGGTGTTTTCACTTGATAAATCACTAAAACAATTATTATCAAATTTACAAACAATCAATTGACGATTTGATTTTTTTCAGCACTACAAGTGAAATAAAATAAATGTTAGTTTCTCCCTCTTTTCATATTCTACCACTATCTCATCACAACCAGAACCAGAAGGGCCTCACCCTCAACTGATCACATTTAGTCTTGTTTCACACCTCAAATGAGTAAATTGAGCCTTGTGTGAGACACCGCAGTGACAGCCACACTTCCTTTTAGTTTTGGGGCAGACAATGGCCTCATTCACATGAGTTAATCAGAACTTCATGTTGTCTCTGAATCCCAACCCCCAACACTTTTTCCCTCCCTGTAGTTGTATTGATTCCTGGTCCAAGGTGAAGCCCTGCTGCCCTGAACACCCCTTTGATTGACTTATGGGGTCACATGTATTCTACACAGTGACCAACCCGACTCAGGTATGTGTGTGTTTGTGTGTGTTTTATGTCTTGTTATCTTGACAACAGCATTTGTTTGGATCTCAGAGTTTATACTGTGCAGTACAATCTTAAATACTGAAGTCACACATCATACTGACACACATTGTATAACAACTACATGGTTTCACTTGTACACAGAGATAGTACAAGACATACCGCAGACTACACTTCTCATATCTCAGTGCAGATTATATGTCAGCACAGTAGTTGTATCCTTGATAATTTGTCTAATGGGCAGTTTCTCCTTCTTTACCCCTCACAGGAGACTACACTGAATCCCAATACTGCAGAAAAAAAATGTATATTTGATTGAACAAATAAAATCCCCCTCCCAGACGTGAACCTGTATTTGAGTGGAGTATAGATGGTCCTAAGAGGAAGCTACAGTTGACAACACCTGACCCTCTCTGTCTGGATCAGTCCATTTGAACTCGGTCTAGACCATTTCAAGCCAAACTCACGACAGCTGCTCCATTAATCCGTGGTCCAGACCATTGTTGGAACAGAAGGGGGTTCCCTCTTTCCCTTATGGACTTGGCTTGAAACCGCTGGACATTAAGAAACATGTCAAATAACTATTATCATCCCAGAATGATGCAACGCCCCTTAGAAATATCTCTCGAACTTGGGGAGGAACGCAAAAAAAATTGTCTTAGCTGTGACCCTGCATCCTCTCCTGTGTATTTTTCCCCCCAAATGGGATCAGTCATTTTATTTACCATTTTGCAAAAAAAATAAGTATTGTTCCATGTTATACATTGGATGAATGTTTCTTTCCTTGGCTAACCCCCAATGAACCAACCTCACACTGAAAGAGTGAACTGTTACCACGTAAATATCGTATTGCTTTACTTTGAACTAGCTGGAGGTTGAGGGCTTGTTTTTGTGAACGGGGGCTGCTGTAACTAGGTGTTTTCTGTTGTTATTACCTGTATACATTTCAGTGGAAGTTGGGGGGATGAGTTGATTGATTGTTTTGCTGAGTAGGTCAGTTTTTGCAGGTGGTTAGTTAGCGCTGAACTTAATGTGCTGCTACTTGGTGGTTGTTTAGGAAGGCTGTAGGTATTTCATAGGGCCACAGTAGCGCTGGTGTTGGTACCAATTTGAGCACTTTTGTCCCTCAAGGCTGATTTTTCTCACATAAGGTCTCAGATAAGGTTGTGTGAGTGTGTGGGTGTTCATACGACGACTGGGGACAGGAAGTGTCCCAATGATGACTTATGTATTCAAAAATGTGTGTGTGTGTCTGGCAGTGAATGTGTGTGTGTTTACAGTACATTGCCCAGAAGTCTGCTAGTCAAGAGGGTTCCCTTTTTAATTTTTTAATGCTAGTTTTTAAACGACAGTTATGCTGGCACCATATTACGGCTACATGCGACAGCGGTGCACGACATGGCGGCTCATTGGTCCCATTCAACTTTGTTAAAGGAATGCGGTTTGGGTTTTGTCCCACTCCCTCCTCACTCACACACTCTCTCTGGGGAGTAGTCCGGATTTTTGGACCAGACCCCAAGCGGTAGTTTGGCCATCTGGTTACATTAATGCCGGATCGGGGAGGGATGGATGGATTGAGGGATGTATTTTTGGGGCATGTTTACGCCATGTGGCAGCTGCTGCTCTCCCCAACACTGGAGGCTATGGACAGCTGATGGCTTATATTGTATTAACTCCTCCCCTCTTCCTTTTTTTAAAGATTTATAGACATTGTATCATCACCATTGTGATTCTGATTATTGCTAAACATGTTAAATGGCTTTTCTTGCCTTTTTTGTGTGTTGATTGCCTTTGCCTGGTGAAGGGGTTCATGTGCAAGCAAGTATTCGTAGTGTTTTTAGGGGTAAGATGAGATGCTGCCTAGCAGTAAGGCTGCTGAGACACAGAACCTGTCTGATTTAGGTTGTGCACAGTCCAGGACAGACCAGCCGTACAGATCGGGGTAAAAAAAAAAAAAAACATGAATTCATTGCTTTTGCTGCCTGCTAAAAGGCCATGTCTGTTCTACATGATAAATATCTATTCTACCATGGTGTGGATCAGCACAAAGGTCAGCTGTGTGCACTGGTCTCCCATTGGCTAGTTTCTTCCTCCCAGCCTTTTTTGTCCCATGTATTCTACAGTCTGAGGTGCTATGACTTGTCCTGCCACTAGAGGGCAGCCTGCATGTTTTCCTTTTTTTTTTTTGTATTGAGAAAACAAGAACAATGCCAAAAGTCTGTGTGTACATTGGGAGCTGTGTGTTGAGAGAGTGCAGAAGAAGAGGTGATACATTGATCATTAGATGTTACATTTGTTGTGATGATGAGTAATGATGTTGTATACTTGGAGTGGGAGGGGTGGGGGGTTGTTGGGTTGTCAGTAAAGATAATGGACAATCTGAGGCCCCACATGTTAAGTCATTTTCTTTTACCCCCCCTAAGCTGTGTGGTGCAATACCTCAATTTTTACCAATGCTAACTAAAGGCTCTGTGTAAACTAGCTCCTCTCCAACCAAGGATGATATTTTGTATGATGCTCCCCCATCCTCGGTTTGAAAGTGTAGGGTGTTTGATACTTCATCTGCCCTGCGCCGACGTATTCGACGAGAATAATGAGAATGTTTTTAAAAGAGTCACCACAGCGGTATCTGCATCCCCAAGATATGGACAATCTGCCTTTACTCTGGTATAGAAACAAATTGAGTTTTATTTATTAAATTGTAAATATGTAATGCAGTTCAAAAAAATGGCTTGGTCTTTGTCTGTTCAATATACTGTTTCTAAGCTCCGATCTTTTGTATGTCTCAGAAGTTGTTTTTATATGTATTTTTTACAATAAATATATTATGTGTGACAGATGTCTGCCTCACCTGTTTTGACTGTTTGTGACGTTTTTGTGGTTGTGTGTTTATAAAGATTCAGTGCAATGAGCTGCAAATCAGGTCACACTGTAAGGTTTAATGTGTCACCCTAAACCAAAGAAATATATGAAGTTATATTCCAAATGAGATATCCCAACACTATCATAAACACATTTTGATTGCAGTGACCATAACAACACAAAGAAAGCCATAGCATCAGTGAACATTACATTGTTCCTCTTCATAAAAACAGTTAATTTACAGAGCTATTGTTACGACGTCAGCTGTGAGTTTTACTTCATCAGCTGTCATTTCATCAGACTGGGAGTCCCATTTCTCAAATGGTTCCTATGTTGCTTCACACCTTTTCACATACATGGTCTAGTTTAAACACACCGCAGACCTTATACTGAAAATACAGCTCTGTTTTACAACATCTGAGACAATAGCTGGTGGTTGGCTGCAGCATTGGGGCCGCAGCTAGAGAACCCCTTTTTTCTCCGCATTTCTCAGCTGCAGCAGCAGTGTCAGGCTACATGTAAAATCCCCTGACTTCTCCGGGACATTTAATGAATTTCCATTATTTATATCAATCAGCTCTTATTCCAGACTCTGCCCATATGAATACAAACAGGCACAAACCTTTAGAGAAAACATACACAAACATATTGAAAATTCATACAACACATAAATTTATACATTAAGTTTCGCATGACAGCAAGACATGAGTGAACTTTTATTTTTTTATTAGGCTATTTATTATTATATTATATTATTATGTATTAACACTTCAGATGCACTAGACCATCTTGGCATTCCCAATGAAAGCCTGGAGACATCATTATAAGCATCTTGCAGCTTCTGTAACCTAGCTATCCCATAGGTGCGCACTATACATATCTTAACATCATCCTAGACATTTTAAACTTTCACAACACACTGGCCTGTGCATATATTACAACACCGAGACAAGTCATTAGTGATGCAGTGACCAAGGTATTTTACCTTATTAGACACATTTGAGACATTATCGGACAAAAGTTAGGGAACACTAATTTCCTATCCTTTCTAGTTCTAAATGTCATGACAATGTTCTTTTTGGCGTTGTATTTAATGTCAGAATCGTCAC
>OMKZ01019960.1:91927-108646 GCA_900302535.1 Neoniphon sammara
TTAGTGCTACACATCACAGGGGTGCAGGTTACAGCCTATTGGGTACAACTGACCTCAACTCAAATGTTTCTGTGCAAACCTGAGCATTGAGGCTGAGCGGCCATAGGGCCTTTACTGTTTCTGGATTTTACCGTTCAACTAAGTGACTGGCGGCCCGCGGGCCACATTCGGCCCGCCAAAGCTCCCCATCTGGCCCACAAAACATTAATGAATACAGAAAATGTGAGGAGGAAAAAAAATAAATTTCAGTAGATATTCAGCATTTTATTTCTTCCTATATTGAAGTAACCCCCAAAACAATTAAGATGGAAATAATTTTATCAGGAGTGATGTACCAACCCCAAATGGCTGTGTTCAACCCGCGGATTCTAAACATTTTATAAATCCATCTGTCAGCTTAGTATTAGCCAGGAGCTGCACAACCTGATGCAGAAGTCAGGCTTCCTTACTCTCAAAGCTGTGCTTGCTTCACTGGTTATTCGCAGAATAGCAGCAGCCTGTGAAGTTGAAACAAATTCCTGAATGGAGTGCGGCTTGTGTCATATCATCATGCATGAATGGGGCCAAACTAGCTCTCATTATTTTTTAGCTGCCACCAGCAGCTCTGTAGCTCGCTCTGTGAGTCGGTTCGTTGTTCTGTTGTCGGCCCACAAAAATTTCTCCACCCTTTGGTGGCCACATTTTTCGCCCTAGAAGGCTGAAATTTGGCATGGAGGTCAAGTATGTGTGTGTGTGTGTGTGTGTGTGTGAAGGTGTGTGTTTGTGTTCATGCCAATTGGCTAAAAGGGAGTGTGGCAGTGGGAGTTGCCTATCGCAAAATGATTTCCAAACGGATTCACAGACTTGCACAAGATTTTGTGGAGAGGTTGGTCATGAGCCAAAGGGCAGCTGATTAACTGTTCATTCGTGACGGTTTGCCCCGTCTCCTATACCTTAGCCATGCCCCCTTTCATAATTTAGAAGGTGCTTTTCACAGATTCTTGTGGGAGGCATCATAGGACTCAGCAGAGGTTCCTTTTTCAGTGGTGTGGGTCAGCCCCGCCATCTCGTTCTGTTGGTCCATCACTTCAATGGTCCACAAAATGGTCCACAAATTTTTTTTATCTCATACACACTAACAGTGACTCATAGCCTAATAATAACCAAAACTTCTCAGGCACTGCGGAGGACTGAGAGCATTTTCTCGTTAGTTATCTATCATCATGGATTTCCCATGTTTTTTTGTTTTTTTTTAGGAGTCTGTTCACACTGATACAGGCTGATAAAAATAACATATGTTTTGTAAGCATGTGAAAATATTAAACAATAATAGGAAAATTAAGCCTAAATAAATATATTTAATATGATTATTATTAATGTTATTTTATTTGACAGTCCGGCCCCCACAGTGTCTGCTTAGAAAAATTCTGGCCCTTGGACAAATGTAGTTGATGACCCCTGACACTAGATCCTGAGTTAAACCTGAGCTATTAAGTGAGAAATTAAGCTTTATTCCAACCTGACATATAAACATCAGGTCCCACTTGCTGGAATTGGGTCTAAATCTTAAAGGTCACCTATGATCAAATTCTGTTTAATTTGGCTTTTGTGTTTTTCTTAACCAAGAAGGGTAAAATAAAAGGTGTGAACATGTGAAGTTGTTTATTTCCTTTAACTCATCCAAAGCAAGATCCCAGCTTTAACAGGCCAGTCAGAATTTGATCCCATATCTACAACCAGATGACCGATAGTTGTTGAGCTAAAATTTGCATAACTCCACCTCTTCACCACACACTTGCTCTTTCTGAGTTTATTTGCTAATCACAGCATTTGTTCATAGTATTACTAGTGGGTGGTTATTTCATCTTAGCACCAAAAACTGACGATTGTTGTAAATGCTACAAATATGCCTGTAAGTGTTGAAGTGGGACCTTTGAGCTCAAGTGTAGATGCAATGTCCTGATAACTTTGGAGAATTTATGGCTGTCTTCAAATTTTTAAGCGTCTTAAATTTACGCCCTAATTTTAGGATTACTGGCAGTAACTTGAAAGCAAAATCATTAAGTCCGTCAAGGTGGTTCATGTTCCCCTTTCGTTGAACAGGACCCACATACAGCAGCAATGCCTCGTTCTGGGATGTGTTTGAACATTATGGTGGCTCGTCACAAGAAAGACGGCTACGGGAGCCTTCTCTCTCCTGAGAAGTTCTTCAACCAAGACTATCAGCAGCTGAAGGAGTTCCATCTTATCAGATCGGCAAGGTTCATCGACAAGATGTTCCCCCCCGACTTAATCACCATTGGCAAGGAGTTACTGAATCCTTGTGAGTTAGCTAGAGTTCAGTGGAAGAGACCAGGGGTAAGTCCATTTAAAGCTCCATTCACCCGTACTCAGTAAAAAACTCCTTCTTAACAAGTCATTTAGTCTCAACACATGAAAGTAAAAAACATGAAAGTGTCTTTTCTTATCAACCCTCTCACTCTTTCAGAAAATTGTTCCAAACCCACGCTTCACAGTTGACGGAGTATCCAGGTTTGACTTTTTCCAAGGAGTAGTCGGTAGGGGAATTAACTCATTAGTAACAATGCCTATGCACTTTACTCTTTTGCCAGCATAACAAACCTTTCTTACAACATTGCTCTTCAGGAAATTGTTGGTTTCTCGCCTCTATTGGAGCTCTGACGTTCCAGAAGAACATTCTTGATCAGGTTGTCCCACTTGAGCAATCATTTGATAAGGACTACTGTGGATTGTTCCACTTCAGGGTAAATAGACAGAGCACGACTTATTTTATGTTATGTTTATTTTATTTCAATAAATCACATCATTATTCAATGGTATACATGTATGTTTGTATGGAATACTAAATGACAAGATGCTGGCAATGAATATAATACTGAAATAAGATGAATACCATCAACAGAAATGATCATTGTTGAAAAGGATTTCATTCAGCATTCATCTAGCCCTGAATATAATTATTGTAAACAAATGTCCTACAATAATTCAGAGCTGAAGTCATGACCCATATCATTTTGGAATGAAACCTCTTCTTCTGCCCTTGCTATTTCATTCAGTTCTGGAGGTTTGGACGGTGGATTGATGTTGTCATTGATGACAAGCTGCCGACAATCGATGGAAAACTTATCTTCGTTCAGTCTAGAACCAAAAATGAATTCTGGCCTGCCTTGCTGGAGAAAGCCTATGCCAAGTAAGTAATACAAACAGTAACATAAGCCACATACAGGAGGAATAAAGGCTATGACTTTGCGCTTCCTGCAAGCATAGTTTAAGCTTTAAGGTTATTGCACACAGTAACTACTGAGTACTCCAGAAACGGTTTATACTAATTATCCTCTTGTTGTTTTCAGTCTTGGAAGTTTATAGTAGTTATATATTTGGTTATGTAGTGAAAATATAGTATTTTTGACAAGCAATAAGGGATGATCAAGATGTCCTGTAAAAAATGATATGTGGCATGTACAAAAAATGAAACACAGCAGCATATGTTCTTATAAAGGACTTATTAGATGTATAAAATAGCATATACTAAAAATAAGCTTGGTTTCATGAAGAAATGTGGTATGCAAACCTGTTTCTCTGCATAAAAGACAACCATGAAATCCATTTTGGTTTTGAAGCAGTGCCTGTCAAAGTGTGATCGATATTTCTCTCAGGGTGTGTGGTTCCTATTCTGACATGAACGCTGGAACTCCCTCCGAGGCTTTGGTGGACTTCACTGGTGGCGTTCACATGTCCGTCGCATTGAAAGACGCCGAACAGGCAAACCTGTGGCAACTCATGTTGAGAGCAGCCCAGTCCAAGTCACTGATGGGGTGTGGTACACCAAAAGGAGTAAGTGTAAACACACTTACTCACACAAAACCACTCACATGTCACTTATGATCTATCAATCATCATTGCATATTCAATATGGCAGAACTAGTCAATCTCATTTTCTTTGACAAAAGAGTAAGTTGTCTCATTTTATATAGGTGTCTATGAACTCTTCAAAGTAAAAATCTGCATAGTTGTGTTCACCATGCAGAGTGTGTACCACACATCATTACCACGGTGGTGTGGGTTAGATTCTGACCCACTCCCTTTCAAGCGCGTCAATCCCTCTCTCTCCCTCATCTTTCCTGTCTATCTCTATCGTCACTGTCAAATAAAGCAGAAATGCCAAAAAATAATCTTCAAAAAAATGAAACCCTCATGGCAACATTTAGTTTTAGTTGTAATTTGGTTGATTTGTGGAGTTCAGTTAGAATCCACTGCAGTATAATGTATAAATTCAGCCATCTTTGTACTTTTTAAAATTTTTGTAATCCAGTACCCAGTTAACTAATAGTAACGATACATATCTGTGTCTTGTAGAAGACATCTGCCAACACAAGAAATGCCAATGGACTGGTGAATGGCCATGCCTACACTGTCACTGGTGTAAAACAGGTAAACTTGCACTGTCAATGTTGTAATACAAAGCCCAGTGTATGAAGTATTGAGTATTTCTGCTTGCTACATCAAACCAGTCAGTTTAAGGTGCTCTGTTTAAGATTGCTGAGAAGTGAGGACCCCGTGGACTCAACTGCCAAAAAATGTGGAATATGCATGAAAATTGATGGCGCATCTTACTGTTCCATGTTTTCGGCAGTTGAGCCTAAATGGTCCTCGCTACAATGGAGTCAGAGTTTGTTGTGCTCTGCTTAGTGAATCTCTACTGAGAGAAAAATAATTCAATCTCAAAATTTTACTTTTCAAGCCGAAACAAGGGACTTGCACTATCTAATTTAGCCTTGAGGGCATTTGGTCTGGTGATGCCTTCCCCGCTGATGATGCCATTTTGATGTGTGTTCAGGTGAAGAGCCAGGGCAGCACGGTAAACCTGGTGCGTCTGTTGAACCCGTGGGGCCACAGTGAGTGGAAAGGGGACTGGGGCGATTTGTAAGTGCACCTCTCAAACAGTGATTGTTTCACTAAGCACTGGCTATTGTTCCTTTTTAAAAATATTTTTTTTGGTGAAATAGTGCATTACAAATCAAAATTGCTCGGTTAAAAATGCACAGCGCCTGGGACAGCTAACTCTTTAAATGCAGTGCTGGCTGTATCATCCTTTTTAAGTCGATCCTGCTGTAAAACACTGTCCTGCTGTAAAACAATGTTAAGGTTTTTGGCTCAGAGCAATGAGAGTTAAGCCAAGCTGTCTTATTATAAGAAACCTGTTTTGATATGTCGAGTGTCTTCCAGAGAACAGAAGCCTAATATTAGAATGTGACCTCCGGCATGGAACAGTAGCTCCAGTCCATCAAAGGAGCTAGATAATCCTCACATAAGCAGCAAGTTATGAAGCTTTAATCTCACAGCAATTTTGTCACTGCCCTCTCAGACCACTTTACGCTCTGTGCTCTAAGGTCTCCTCTGTGGCAAACTGTGAGTAGCGAGGATCGGGATTTGTGCCTCACAGTGTCTAACGACGGAGAGTTTTGGTAAGCATGTTTTTACAGCACTTTTCAAAAAACATTTTGTTTACACAGTCAAGAGAGATGACAGACAAATATTTTAAGTCGTAAAAAGCAGTCACGTGTGTGTCACCTGAACTTTTGTCTGATTTCGAAAGGATGGCCATGGAAGACTTCTGCACGTTCTTCGCAGATCTTGACATCTGCTCTCTGAACCCTGACTTCCTTGATGTGAATTCGTCTGGGCCTTGGCAGTCTTCGCTCCAAGATGGCAGATGGGTTGCAGGCACCACCGCTGGAGGGTGCATGAATGAACCCGGTACTTATCTGCTGCTCAGTTTCAAAACGATTCAAAACAAAAGCTGAGTTATTCATTGTGCGATGGAAGTACTTTTGTTGCACTTCCATTCCATAAGTTGGAAATCAATCGGTGGAGCGACCCATCTCCACCGACTGAGATGCTGTAGATTCTGCCTGTTTGCCCAAATTAATTTAAGGTGTCAGTTCTGGTCACTGATGGGAAACAATGTCAGTGCAGAGGAGATGAACTGAAACTTCAGAGCAAAATACAAAAGTGTCTCCTAAATATTGGTGGGGAGCGTTACTTTTAAGGGTAATTCTTACATTACAATTTACTGCCAATAAAATTAACTCATGACCTTATAGCTTGATTATCTATTGAGAAATGTATCATGTTAGAGAACTTTAGGATTAGGGTTTTGCAATACCAATACCTTTGTAATACCTTGCACATACTGATCATTCATACTGTCTTAACAAAAGAGTCAGCGTGTTGCACAGCTGTCTACAACCTGTAATTAACTCTTCAACGTGACAACAGGAAAGACACACATAATAAGAAAAGAAGTTTTCTGAGTATCCCAATGCATTTCTTTGTAACACAATACCTCCAACACTGCCCCTTTACAGTGAGTACTGTATATGTCTATGATTTCTGGATAGTCAAGTCCTCACAGATTTCAAAAATTCAAATACTTAAAGTATTTCCTGCTGCCGCTTGAGACAACCAAAGTGTAAAGCTGCCTTGTGCAGTGTTATGCTTGAGAAAAAACAGATGGGCCACTTGCAAAATAAATAAATAAATAAATAAATAAATAAATAAATAAAATTAAAAATAAATAAATAAATAAATAAAAAATAAAATAAATTAAATTCTTCACATTTATCATATATAAGATCCCAAATTTCACTGGAGTCATAAAACAATAGAGCAGTGGGAAGATTAAAAGATAAGGCAGCACTCCAGATTAACTTTTACACCAAAACTTATCTTGCACTGAGTGTGCAAAGCAATAGTCACAGGTGCACAGTTAAAAACACAACACTGAAGCAATACAAGAAAACCATACAACTGCCTAAATATCACTGAAATGAAAAGTCAACATTTTCACTGCAGTGCCATCTCTACTATTGCAAGATCAGCTTGTGTGCATGTCAGCTAAACCTTCACATTGAGACGCAAACAGTAGAATTTAACTGGGAATCATCAGATTACTCGCCCTGCTCAAAATGGTCAAACTGTTAAAATGCCCTCCCTTCTTTGCCTTGCAGACAGCGCCTGGATAAATCCTCAGTATCGGATGAGGATTGTAGATTCACACAATGAATCTGATCAGAAACATGGAGGCAGCATCCTGGTGTCTCTCATGCAAAAGCCTGACAAGAGGAACAGACGCCTTGTCACAAATCTCCACATTGGCTTCTACATATATGAGGTGAATGTTTATTGGGATATTTTGGATGTCATGCGCACAGGTGGAAATTGCCCAGGAAAAAAATGGATTCCAGTCCCTACAGCTGTAACTAAGCATGATGGAGTCCTGTCTGTCTCTTCTTCTGTGGTGTTCACAGTAAAGAGTGCATGGAGAAATAGCTGAACACCAGACTGCAGTTTGGATCATTTCGTTATAGCTGTTTGGGGTTATGCTCTCACTCCTACCCCCTTACTACTTGATTTTCCCTCAAATTCCCCCTTAAGTAACTTCAAAATATTTTTTTTTCATATTATACAAGGTCACACATATTCTCTATCTCCTGGTTGCAGCTTCACTGAAGTTACATCACACATATATTGAATGAAATATTCAAATCCATTGTTTTATGGCTGCAGCATTACAGCAAATAGAAAATATCTACAGGTTTTGTGCATCATTTCCCTGCAAAGTCAGCAGGACATATTTGGCATCTTTGGAAATCTTGCAATCTCCACTAAAATTTTAAATAAAGTTCTGTGGGTTTGAACAACACTTGGCCATGCAGCAGTAATGATGGGACCACAAGGTAGTAAAAGGCTAATACACCGCACTACAACTCTTGTTAGATGACTCAAACTCAGTGCAGATATTTAGTGAGTTTACATTTTGAGCTGTTATTTGTACATATCAATAATGTTATTCCACTTGACCATTTGCCACTTTCTGATTGAGCAAGTATTGAAACTAATTTAAACTTCCCTTCCATTTCCTCCAAGGTGCCTGAACAAGTAAGTAACTATTTTATACAAAACCTTTTCAGCAATTGATTTTGTTTTTGACACACTTTGCACAGTGCACATTCTTCACCTATATTTTGCAGCCGTGGTGATGGGTATACCCGGCACAGGAATAAAATATCCACTTCCTATTACAGTACAAGTCGTTGAAAGACAAGTTCCCCGCCTCCTTCTTCAAAACCCATGTGCCTGTCGCCAAACCCGATTTCTACAAGGATGCACGTGAAGTCATGAATTTCCTCAAGCTGAAGCCCGGTGAATACCTGATTGTGCCGACGACCTTCAATCCCAATGAGACAGCCTCCTTCATCCTGTCCATCCTCTCCAAGGCAGAGATCCATGTCTAGTAAGCACAGTCCATCCACCCACTCCACCAACTGCTTGTCTGAGTGTTATTATTAGTGTGTGAGGGGGTGGCAGCAATAAAAAGAACAGGAGGAATGCATGAATTTTCATGAATATTAAACAATACAGTATTAATAGTTTTCCATTTTCTACATTATTGTGATTTTTGTTTGAGAAAAAAAAACAACAACAAAAACATCACAATAAATCCAAGAATATTCTTTTGTCTTTCCCCTCAGTGACAGTTCTGGCGAGCTTATGGAAATTGAAAAGGTGTGCAACATTTCAAAATATTGTTTTATTGTTTATATTTTGATATTCTTGTGTTTGACAGAGAGGGTTCAATCACTGTTTTTGTCATTTGTAGCCCAGAACGACGAAGAATATATCTGATGAGAACATAAAGAAAGACTTCTTCCGTCAGCACTCTGACCAGGTATTTCTGTCTCACTCTTATTTAAGCAACAAAGTGTAACTGCAGCTAAATTTTAGGGCATGGTGCTGCAAAGTGTTTCTGATTAAAAGCCCCAAATTACATAAAGGTTAATACTTAGGTCTGAAATTCAATAACAGTTTGAAATCTGGACTTTGAATGGCTTTTTAATATTGCATCATTATTGCACTGCACTTTAATGCTTCCCCAAAGGAGGTGAAACCTCTGGCTGGGGGTTATGTGAGTGCCCCTGTCCTGCCATCCGTCTGTCCATCCAACAGCAAGATTACTTAAAAATTACAGGACAGATTTGCACAAAACTTGGTGGTAAGCTTGGTCTTGTGCCAGCAAAAGAGTGATTAACTTTTTGGGCCCATCAGCCAAGAGGGTGTGGTAATGAGTGAGGCTTACCACAAACAGGGCTGTAGATTCATAACCAACATAACGTAATGAGACCTGGCTGGGAGGTTGGTGATGGGTCCAGGTGGCACTGGCCCACATTCCACACTGATTGGCCAAAGGGGGTGAATCTTATGACAACAGGATTGTCAAAACGGGGCGTGGCTTAACACAAACAGGACTGTAACCTCCAGCTGCGGCCTTGGCAGAGGTCTGCGCTCTACTGTGTGTCTTCTTGCTCAGTGTGTGTGGATAGATAGATAGATAGATAGATAGATAGGTAGAGCTAAGCTGTCATTCTCTTTTGTATTTGCATCTTTCAGACAAAGTAATTGCTGCTGAATGAGGATAAGCGAGTATATTTTTCTGGGATGTGGTGGTGCAAAAGCATGAGATCTTACTGAAACTGCTTGCAGGCAAGCCTTGTCACTGACAGAGAGCTTACTCATCTTGTCTTATTTCAATTTTGTCTCAAGTACGAGGAAGTGGGTGCCGAGCAGCTCCAGAAGCTCTTGAATGAAAAGATCCTCCAAGGTGCGGACTGTGAACCTCAGCACCGAACAAACAGGCTCGACAAACACAAGAGCTGCTTGAATGCAAATTTGCTGTAGTTTAACTTGGTGGTGGACGCAAGGGTACGCAGCATGACATGTTTTCTGTTTTCTCTTTCACTCAGGGGACCTGAAAGCTGGAGGCTTCACTCTGGATGCCTGTCGCAGCATGGTGGCTCTGATGGACGTATCCTTATGCATCAGCTATTCATCGACAAACTTATATATACTGTGTATATATATATAAAACATTAGATATCTGTCTATCTATCTCTCAATCTCTCAATCTCTCAATCTATCTATCTATCTATCTATCTAAGTTATGCTAAGACATACAACATGTAGACCTTTGAACACCTTAACTTTAGTCTTTAAAGACATCAAACACGGGCAAACTGAACAGTTATGAATTCCTTCATCTGTGGAAGAAGATCGTCATATACAAGGTGAATGGGTGATCCAGATTTACCTTAAGATTTCTTTCACCGTGGTTTGTGTTTTCTTGCTCTCCTAACAGTCTTCTCTCTCACCAGGACATTTTCTTCTGTAAAGACGTTGACCACTCAGGAACTTTGTCGCTGTTTGAGCTGAGGAACGCAATCATGGCTTCAGGTAGAGACTGTCAACTAGATAATAAAATCTTTTTTTTTTGTTTATCTTGGACATACCAAGACTACCATTCATTCCAGTTTCAATTAATGAGCTGTGCATAAAAATACAGCAGCAAACAGAAAAACTCGCTTGTCTCCTTTTTAACATTGTTTTCTTCCCTTTTCAAACTATTTTCATGATGCTACACTATTAAATGAAACCAGGGCCTGTATTTCAGCCTTGTAACGTCAAACCTTGACTTGTCTCCATTTTGTCGAATTAGAAACTCGGTCTAACCTGTCCTAACCTTTCATTCACCTAAGAGATAGTCAAAGTGAATCCAAGGACACTTGTTTATTTACACAACTGCTGGCTCTATTTCAGTGGTTTTTCTTATTGGCTCCTGTGGTTGTCATGACTGAGAAACTGTGGATGCATTTACTACGGATGACATACAAGAATAGCAGGTTTAAAAAAGTGATAATAAAACAAAATCCTGAGCTTCTGACTTTGCTCTGTGTGTGTTGATCAGGGATGAGGGTCAGCGATGAAATGCTGAACTTGCTGGCTGTGCGTTACGGTGACTGCACCGGACACATGACGCTGGAGACCTTCATCACCCTCGTCCTCCGCATGGCCTGCATGCGCAGTAAGTGAAGCTGAATCAGACGGCTGATGAAGGTAGATGAGACTGTGAAAAAGTTCGGGTAATTTGGTTTTGGGTGTTATCTGGTAAGCCTCTGTGAGCCGCACTCTGCCAGCAGATTCCTCTCCCTGCCACAAAACAATTAAAAGCGTGTTGGATCAGATCTCCTCTTTGAAGTGCCAATCCACTTTTGTTCACTATTTTGGTTTTACCTTTTGGTGGTAAACACTCATTGCTGTGGTGTTCCTGCACTGCATTTCCCACAGATCGCCTGTCAATCAAACTATGGGCGGCGCTGTAACATCTCTCTCCTTGGATTTCCTGTTGATGGAGTTTTCTTTTCTCTCTCGCTGCTCACGCTAACTACTCAGTTCTTCTTCTTCTGTTTATTCAAAACAAATCTGAAACCCAACATGCATCATTGCCCAGGAAAGGAGGCCACACACCGGGTATTTAGAGCTCCAAATGTGAAAGTTTTCATGAATTGGATATGATGGAATTGCTGTTGTGTTTTATCAATCTGCAATCGAGAGCAGCAAAGCAGACCCTTATTTACGGAGCAGGGTCATGGATTATTGCTTTTATTCTCCAAAAGCCTACTGACACCGAGTCTGATGCGAATAAATGACACAAAAGTATTAAATATTGGCAGATTTTTTTCACACTGAAACTGTTCACCTGGAGTCCGGTGCCAAATTTTCATTATTCTCAAAAAAGTTAAGATACTTAAACAAAAACGAATAAGCCTGTTCACTCCTCCTTGCGAACTTGGTAGTTCAGACTTGGCAAGTACGACCCCGGAGTACAAACTCCCGAGGACGGGAGGATGCATTACTGTCGCAGCCCAAGTACTGTTCCAATACACAAGTTCGCATTTAGCCAAGAAGGAGGAGACTTGTGTGGACTTGAGACAGCCCGGTATCCCAGAATGCATTTCAAACCAAGCAGCTGTTCCAATTGCAGAATGACAGTAATGCATCCTTCCGTCCTCGGGAGTTTGTACTCAGGGGTTGTACTTGCCAAGTTTCAACTACCAAGTCCGAAGTCCGAACTCGGCGAACTTGGTATTGAGAAAGGCCCTCCTCCTGATGCATCCTCGGTAAAATGGGCGTGTCAAGAACACTTGCAGGAATTTTAACCGTTCTTGGCTAAATGCGAACTTGTGAATTGGAACAGTACTTGGGCTGCGACTGATGACGTTTCACAAGTCCACAAGCACACGAGTACAGAGAAGAATGCAGATTGAGAAAGGCCCTAGGATTGGGTAACAAGGGAGACAACGAGGGTGTGGCCAGGCAACACGACAGGGCAGGGCTGACGAGACTAACACAGGGCAGGTGTGCAGGGAAGGGCAGGCAGGGCAGGGTACAGGGACACAGGAGGGACACACAGGACAGGAAGAGAAAAACAAAACACAAAGAGTCCAAAAAACAAAACATAAGCGTCATAAACACAGACTCGTGACAACTCCAAATCTCGCTCCTCTCTTGCTTCCTTGTTATATCTGTGTCTCTCAGGTTTCGGACAAAAGTTAGTGAAGATAAGTTAGCTCGCTAGCAATGCTGTCACCTTTAGCCTGGGTAATCATCTCCAATGCCATTTCCGGAAACATTACCCAAAAGCTAACCTGATTCGTCGGTGAGTTTTCTTTTAGTCTCCGACAAGATAAATTAATAAATAAATTAAAAAATAATAATAATAATAAAAAAAGATCCTTGTGGTTTATTTCAGACTCACTGTGAAGGGGTTCATAGAGATAAATTGTTTCCTTATTAAATGTTGTGCATGTTTTTTCATGACAAAAATTTGGATTTGGTGTAAATAGCCCTTTAATTGTTCCAAATCCAATGTTGTTTTCCTACTTTCTATTTATCTGCCTAAATGTTTTTTCTTTTTTTTTTTTCAAAAGAAATCTTTAAACAACTCTCTGATGGGACGTCCATGACCCTTCTGGAACCAGAGGTAATAAAATGTCTTCTTCAGGAATGCTTTCTGTTTCTTAAGCTACATTTTGCTAACCTTTCCCAACAACCACTGATCTAGAACAAGAGACGGAGAAACTTAACATTTGAATAATACTTAATGTAAATCCAAGAACATGCCTTTAATTCAATTCAATTCATGTTTCTACAGATGCTGCATGTTGCAGCACATCACTCACCCATCTCCTTTTTTCTTTACAGTGGCTGCACATAGCGATGTACATATAACCTGACAGAAGAGATGGGCTGACAAATGCTGGACTAGGAATCACAGGACTAAATATTGTACAAGACTTTTTTTCATCAAATTGTACAATAAATAAAAGAACTGTCCGGTATTTTGCTTTGATGTAACACACAGTGAATAATAGCATCTGTGTCCTCAAAAGCTTCATCAGATTAAGTGCTTGGTAATACGCAGATTGGAGTAAAGGGAATCTGAGGACATGTTAAATATTTTACTACTACTATTGCTGAGGTTACTGCATTTGTGCTGCTTTATGTGAGGGAATAGCTTGATGGTTTGCCAGATAGTTAATTTATCCAAATCCTTTTTCAGTGCTCATTTGAATTACTTCGGTCCATTGTAACACCCTGCAGCAATCTTGAAGGGATTCAAACGTGGAAGAGAATTCAAACTCTGTAAACAGCAGAACTTCGTCCAGAGAAAACTGGACTTAGAATAATTCTTGTCTCTCCAGTGTCCTTTTTCATAAAATATCAAGTGGGTAAATATGAGCACAGGTACTAAAGTGTGCCCGCAGTGAAAATGTCAGTTGTTATGTATAGAGCCTCATTGTTTTAGCTGACATACAATGAATGAATGAATATCTATCTTTTACAGAAATGTGTGTGTCAGTTTTTAGGTCAATAAAAACATTTATGCATAACAAAAATGTTTTAATAAATTTATTGTTTTTTGGAGTAGTGTATCCTTACCCACAGAAGCATTTGTATTGACATTTGATAAAACGCCGTCGACAGTTTATAAAATGTTTAATCAGTTTATTTTTTGGAGTATTATATGCGAACCCACACATTTGACATTTTATAAAACAAAAAAACAAAAAATCATTTTCAGTTTCTACATTCATAACCACATTCTCTGAGACATTTTGACAACAGTACGGTAGGTTTCAGTTCATCACACGACACGTCGTACAAATCAGACACTGATTACTAAGATCCATAAGGCCTCTGTGTTCTACAAACCAAAACTGAGAAGGAAAATGCTGTCAATGTCGCAATAACCACTGATCCCAACACAGTTTAAATTGATAAAAACATACAAAGGCAAGTGCAGCATGGACAAAAAATGTAGTGCAAAACCAATTATCTGACAAGTTTCAACAGCATTTGAAGTCATTTTATGACTCCTCAATGAGGGAACGAGGAGGACCGACTACCAGAGAAATTCCCAGAAGCCTGTTTATGTAATTAAAACAAGTTAACGGCAGTTTTGGAGCTCTTTTTCTTACTTGAACTGAAAACACACAGGGTGGTTTGTGTGTTGACTAAGTTTGATCAGCACTGGCTCTATCAAACATGTTGAAATATTTTCTGAAATACATGGATGTCAATGAGAAAATAACCACTTCTAAAATAACACACTTCAAGATACCTGATATGGGCCTGATAACAGCCAACCGCAGTGCATATTTCTTACCACATCCAAGAAATATACATTATATAACTGTATATGAAGTATTACTAATGAATATGTAAATCCTGCTCTATTTAAAGGAAGTCCACCCAAGTCTCTTCAGGCCTGTCCACACAGTACAAACCACACTGTGTTACACAGCCTCACCACAGTGAGGAGTAGTTGAACTGGATCCGCAGCAGGTACCTCATGCGGGTTTGGGCGGGGTTGTAGACGATGAACTCGTTGTAGAGAAGCGAGTATCCGCCGTCCTTCCCCACCCCCGTCCTCACCCCGGGTCCCATCGGCACCGTCACCCCATCTCTGAGAGAGAGAGAGAGAGAGAGAGAGGGATGAAAAGAAGAAAGAAAATTTGTGCACATCACACTAAAAACAGACCAGACTTCAATCTCGGGTTTTGCTGCTCTAAATGAAATATGTTTCATGGTCAGATGACTCTTCTGTAATAAAACTAAACTAAAACAGAGGCAGAGAGAGAGGAGCAAGCAAGAGGTGCATAAGGTCAATCCATTAGAGTTTGAGTCACTCGAGCAAACTGAGAACAGCACTTAGTACTCTGACTTTGTTCAAAGTGGTGTTACTTCAAATCGCACCGTTTTGGTTCAAGGGTCAAGGAAAATGGCTGCACACAAGTAGCTCTGCATGGTCAAAAGAAACACGGCTTGATAAAATTAACAGAAGAAGACTGACAAAGTGACACTGCTTTAACCTAAGTGGTGCAAAAACAAAACGCTCTAAAGGTAATGGAAAAGTAAAGTTTGGACTCAAACAAAACAGTACAGGATTGGAACCACTGCAATCATAAAAATAAATTATATTTTATGTTAGTTTCCCCTCACAAACAAGATGATAAGATTTTAATTATTTTACAGTTAGCAGAATAGGAAATGACATGCTTCTAGTATTGATGGGTGTCTCCAAAATTTTTTTGACAGATTACTAATTCTGTGAATAGCCACTAACAAGAATAATTTGAAGCCAACAGAAACACTTCTCTAGTGGTCTATGCTCAATACATTTTATCTTATATTCAATTCTGATTCATGTTCTTTTATGCTCATTTATTCTTGTGCACCTCTTTTCTTTGTGGATAGAATGACTGAATTTCCCCTCAGGCACTAAGTTCATGTGAAACACACAGACTGACAGTGTGTGTGACGTGTATGGAAACAGTAGAATGAGAGAGACTGACAGGGTGACGGAGTTCTTGGGGTCGGGTCCAGTCTGTCCCAGGCCCTTGGTGCTGTGTTTCCCATCAGGCAGCTTGCCGGCCTCGTAGTCGGCGTCCAGCAGCTCGTTACAGTCTCCCAGGGCGACCTGCGACCACACATCAGCATGGAGACTCAACCAGCGCTGCACCTCGTCTGATTTGTCTCAGAAAACTGTTCATGTTCGTCTTTTTATTGGTATTTACAAGTGACATCATTTACTGGCCTTTATTACGTTTAGAGGGAGTAACACCCGAATGCCTTTAATTTATATACAGGCTTTGGTGTTTACCTGTTACCTGTCAAATTTTGTCCCTGCTGGCGTACCGTACACTCTCTCTGATAATAAATAATGGCTTTGTATCAAACAATTTGTTGCTCTATATGGACTAAAACTGCACTGAAAACACAGAGTAACATGACTGAAATTAATTTGGTAAATGTTTTCTTTGCGGGTAATTTTTTGTTTGTTTGTTCTTAAGAGATGAGACAAAAATTTTGCATAGATCTGTATAATCTATAATAAAATAAACGGTTACAGCAACAGATTATCAAAGTATTCTTTAATCTCACTCACCTCGCTCAGCAGCAGCAGTCCCACGTTGTGGTTCTGGTTGGCAAAGCAGTAGTTGGCGCTCTTTGATGACATGTCAGCAAAGTAGATACCTTTACCAAACTAGACAGAAGACAAACAGGGAAGACAATATTCTTAACTCTGCCACAGTCCTATTTTTTTCAGCACATGGAGGATTTCATTTCAAATAATACAATGATGCTATACATTTTTAGAAGGGAAGTTACTTTAAATTCATCTGCCAGTAGTTTAAAAAATTAGAGGATAATATTCTCAAAATGGTCAAACTTGTCGGGCAAAGGCTTAAAAGATCCAGTAACTTTTTAAAAAGGGTATTTAAGTGCAAAGACCTTTCCCTCCCTTAAGCTCATCTGTTT
>OMKZ01019960.1:109030-122318 GCA_900302535.1 Neoniphon sammara
GGGGCTCATCGTTACTGACACATCATCAAGGTCAGAGTCAACAACAAAACACAGGGTTCCCACAGTGAGTCAAATGTAAAAATCCCCTGACTTTTCCATGGCTTTCCATGACTAAAATACTGAATTTCCAGGACCTATATAAACATAACATTTTTTCCCCTTGAACAAAATTTTAAAAGCACTTCAGAGGTCTTATTAAAGTTCATCAATCTGTTTTATGGTCTGTTTTATTTATTACATATTTGGTGAATAACTAGTTACTGATTTTTTTTTTTATTACGGCGAACAAAATTCCATGATATTCCATGACTTATCCCAAGAACTTATTAAAAACTCTGACTTTCCGTGTCTTCAAAATTCCATAACCAGTGGGAACCCTGAAAACAATAACGTCGATTTAACAAAAACTATAAAGTATAAAGAGTAGCTCCCCTGTGGTGTTACCTGTTGTGTATCTGTGACAGGAAGTTGTCCCGCTCCCCCTCCCTGTCCACTGAGAAGATATCCAGCACAGTCATGGTGTAATCTCTGTGCGTCGGGGCGTGAGTGGACTGGAGGTATTTCTCTACCACCTTCACACAGAGAAAGGAGCTTCACGTTAGATCCACGAGGGGTCAGTAAGTTGAATTCCTTCTAACCTGCTTTAATCGAATGGGCCCAGACATGCAAAGTGTCAATATCTGTTGTTAGCCGTGTTTTAGGGTGGGTTTTTACTTTCATGGATACCTTTAACCATATTTTTTTCTGTTTTTCAATTAAATAGTTCAGTTGTAGACGCTTAGACTGCTTACTGCTTACAGGATAAATAAGACTGCATTGTGCGATCTAGGACTACTTGACAGTTTTGACTGAATTCTATTAGAAAAGCCTGTTCAGTTGATTTAGTGTTATCAGAAAGGCCAAGAGCAACATGACTTCCTTGGTTTATACACTCATCCTCTGATCCTTAACTGTGCATCCTCTGGTGTGTAAGACCAGGTTGGTCCCATTTGACTCGGGATATTAACAGATTACACCTGTGAGCAGCATTACACTGACCGTGTATTCATGGCTGCTGGGGTCCAGAGGCTGCAGCTGGCAGTGGAGGGAGGAGTACTGTCTGTCCAGAGGATGCTCGTCGCTGTCTGCTCTGGACTGGACCATCTTCACCGCGATCTGGATGTCACTCAGTGCCTGGGAAGGTGAATGAGTTGCAAGAAAAGGTAGGCTGCATTACCAAGGGCTGGGTAATATTTCAGTATTATAATTTTTTCAGTGGAAACATTTTATGATGATGTGATGATACTGTGATGCAAAACAAACAAACAAAAAAATATGAAAGAATTCCTCTACCTCCAGCAAGGCGATTTTTTCCTTCAGCTCATCCTCTGTGCGGATGATTGGGGGAGTTTTCAACCTGGAAAATTATTTGATATTGTTACATTACTAACTCATCAAAACCCACCAACTAATGTGAAACACTCTAAAAGCAAATCATCATGTTTAACATCATTTCCTGCATCACATATGTAATTTCAGGGCTGTGTTTATTTATTTCAGAAACCCCAGCCTCATCAGTGTTAGTGCCTCCTCATACTGAGCTGTATGTTTCATACCCAAAGTCATGTGGGATCCGTGTGTAGAACTGGTTGCACGCCTCCAGCAGGTCCCGGTTGCTGCCTTTCTTCTTCAAACAGTCCTCGATCTTCTTCAGCGCTGTGTAGCCGGCGCGGATCTGCTCTGAGGTCAGTTTGCCTGCAGGTGGAGGGAGAAATAACAAATTTAGAGTCAGAGATAAACGCTTCCATACAGCGCCAGTCAGAAGAAGAACAATATAAGATTTGACAAATATAGATCACACAGGATCTCACATCTTTGGGCTGAAATGGCTGTAAATGATGATCGCAGTTATTTTGTCAGATATTCTGGTCACCATTATGAATTCGAATCATTTTTCTCGATGATGCTGGTGTCAACATTATTTTATTGCTCATTTTGCATCATATTTCAGCTTTTTGACTATTTTCAAATGCAGCTGACATTCTAAGTAAAACTAAAGATTTTTTATATATGGCCTAATTCTATGATTATTTTAATTAAAATCAAAACACAGGTGGCAGCAGGGAGGCCTGCAGACTTACAGGTCATTTTAAGTTCTCAATATTTTTGTGAATCAGTGTCACTTCGTCTACTTGAATGATTCTGATTCAGATGGACTGACCGAGAGGAGCTTTGCGGGTGTCAAACTTCATCTCCAGGACGCACTCCTCCATAGCCTTCAGGTCACAGATGAGCTCCAAGAGGGACTGGATCTTCATGTCCAGCTTGGAGGTCTTCCTCTTGGGCGCAGCGTCCACCTCGGTCTGGTTCTCCTCCTGGAAAAGTGAAAAACATTTCTGTTTATGGTCTGAGCAAGAAAAGAAGAAAGAAAGAAAGACAAAGAAAGAAAGTCAGAAGTCAGGAGAGAAGGTAGAAAGGAAGTAAACTTGAGACTTTCTAGAAAATAAGCGCAGTTAAGAGTACTGTCCAATATTCACAGAGGTGATGCTTGCCTTTCCATCTGTGCTGTAGTCCATGAACACCATGTCATATTTTCCAGCCACTTTCTCAAAGTTAGCCCGGTGTTCCCACTCGTTTTTGGTCTTGTCAAAGAACCTGTGGCAAAAATAAACAAGCCCATTTCAGAATTTCACAAATCCCATGTGAGACATCTGAAACTCATTTTCCAATTATTCAGTCACTCACTTTTTCTTGAAGACATCTTTGGCTTTCAGGAGGTCTGCGCCACAGCCTGTCAGGCTGTTCTGTCCCACTTTGCCCACTGCAGAAACAAAGAAGAGACCGCCAGTTAAGAAAACATCACTACAGTATTAATGTCTCATTAACAGGACAGGAAACAGACTCCAACCACTGCGGCTAGTGGTCTCCAAAATACACAGTTAATCAGGCATGTTAATGTATATTCATTCCACTGGAATCAGCACATGAACCCACCTCTGCCCCATCTCATCCACACGCTGTAGGCCCTGGAGCTGTCGTCTTCCAGCAGCTGGATCAGGTAGTATTTGTTGTTGTTAAACTGAAGATTTGTCTGCAAAAAGGCATAAAAAGGTGTTTACTTTGGGTCACTTTCCATTCCCTGTAAACTGACATAATTATGATAGAGGCTTCTTGCCTACTGTGTTTAATGGATGTCATATAATTTTAAAGATTCATTGGAGTCAGTTCATTCTATACATTTTTATTTTTTACCTGGTTTAGCATCACGTCATAAATGTCATTTCCTTCACTGTAAACATGAGCCTGAAAGACAGAGATTAACAGTAATGTCAGTAAATCTAAGATGACCTGGACCTAATCTACTTCCTCTTCCTATGCCTCTCTTTACCTTGTACATGTTCTTTTAATTTTTTAACTAGACAACATTAATAAATAAACATCACACAAACACACAGAACAACAGGAAAATTACACAGTACAATCCTGTAGATAAAATTCAACAATCTAGAAGACAGATGATTTAAATAAAGTCAAAGTATTTTTTTAAGATAAATTCATAGCATAGACATGCTTTCAAATAAAATTTAAGATTGTTCATCTGTTGCACCTCTTGTTCTTGTAAATTTCCAAAATTTAATTAATTTGCAATTGATTTAAAAACAGAAATAAAATACTGACACACCATAAACCGTGTCACGGCCAAAAACTGTCAAACTTGAAACTCAGCAAAGGGAACTGGTGCAACGCTCTACAAAACCTTTCAAACAGAGGTCAAACCATGTGACATTTCCCATGTGTACCTTGCCAACTTTGGCTTTGCATTCAGCGTCCACTGGAGCTTTGCCCTTCATGACCACCGTCTTCACAACCTCTGTGTGACACCCAAACATCACGAGCAAAACATCAGTAAAGTCAACAGACACTGATAGGAATCACAAATTTACATCACAAGTTTCTGATCGGTTTACTTTATTGTGCTTAGATTCTGCATTAGTGATAAAGTCTATGTTGATGACTTAGTTGTGTATCGGTCTCTCCACAAATTTGAAATTATATTTCTTTTTTAAACACTGAGAAAGAATATACAGAAAAAAGACATAAGAGTTTGAATGAAGCATACTGCATCATTCTCTCTCGCTCTGTCTCTCTGTTTGTGTATATAAACGCCACGGTGTAAAAAAGATGCAAACATGATGCACACACCTTTACTTTCCATTTCCTCTTTGGGTGTCTCTTTAGTTTTTGTCTGACTCTTGCTCTGCCCTCTCTTCCTCTTAGCGGCTGGCGGCTCCTCTGTCTCCTCCTGTTCCTCTTTAACTTGGACCGAACTCCCATCCTCACCAGGTACGTCGCCGCTTCCATTCAAACTTTCTGAATGGGGAAAGAGTCAAGAAGCAGCATTTTTAATACTATGAACAATTTAACCCTTTAAATTCACAAATATAAAATGAAAACAAAACATAAATAGAAAAATATAACAACACCAACAACAACAATGAAGCATTTTCCTAAAAGAAACCTACCAAGTCCTGCAAAGGAAACTAAAGAGAGGAAATAAATCAAACAATCCATCAAATGATAGTAATAATGGTACTTTTCTATAATTTGGATTCACAGACAACAAGAAGCCTGTAACAAGCCTGACAACAAAGCTTTTTTTTTTCAATTATTACATTTTTCTCATGATTTGTTAAAAAAAATCAATAAGTAGGATAAAATAACTAAAAGTAGAGCTATGTCAGAAAATGAGCTATTGTGAAAAATAAATATACAGCCTAAGTCTATTGCAATTTTATGTCAATATTTATTTCAAGCGCATCTCTATGCAGCTAATCCATACATCTTACAATATCTCCCACACTCTCTCTCCCACACACACCTGCTTTTACTGTCTGGCAGCGTATTTTCCTCTTGTACTTGGAAACAGGGTTAATCTGGACCATCTTCTTCAGGTCGACCTCATATGCGGCTCCAGAGCTCAGACTCAGGGAGACCGAGGTTTTCCCTGAGGAGACGGCTGAGTCTAGCAAGGTGCAGGCAGAAGGAGGGTACGGCTCCCACTGCCCCTCGTCTCCCTGCCACTGCCACACTGAGGAGAGACACAAAGTAAATCTTATGCAACAACATCTCAACTTTTTTTTGTTTCTTCTTTGCTAAAAAAACAAAAACAAATTCTAAATAGTGAAAAATCTGTCTGTGCACTGTACTGCAATTCATCCTGCAACTGTGATATTCAGCAAAATAACTGCAACATGATTATTTGTCATCATTTCGCAGCCTTTAAGACTGTCATATCAGAGCACACACACACATTCTTGCAGTCACATTGCCTCTGAGCATCTTATCATTAAAATCCAAAAGAAGAGGACAGTTGCACAGCAGGCAGAATAGCCTGTCCCAGTCGTCCCCAAAGTGAGATTCAATACTTAGAAATGAAACTGAAATGAATACTTAGAAATGAAACTGTTTCCACTATTATTACATTCTCTGAAGGAAAGCAATGAGAGTATATACTGCATAAGGATGGCCATTTTTGCCCATAGGGTTCATTCTCCATCCTAAACATTTTCTTCTAATATTATTAAATGGGGTCTGGGGTCTAATGCAGATCTATAATGGGGGTCCCAGGCAGGCCTGACAGAGGAGCTGACACGGACAGGTTTTATTTTTAGTCTTAGCATACAGCAGGTCTAACTAAATAAACAAACACCCGAGCAGTGAGCTGGTTGTTTGCAAAGACCTCTCCAACAACAACAAACTAACGCTGTCTATTCTGTCCCTCTCTCTCTGCCCAGACATGTTCCGAGTTTACAACTGACGTCGCTAACTATCCTGTCAAGCTAGTTTTCCAGCTATAAGCAAGCACCGACCTGTTTTTGACTGGACATCTCCACTTTCTGCTGCACTTTGGGATTTATTCCTTGACCCTCTTGTTCGCCTCATAATTTGCCAAATTGACAAGTGAAATTACAGCACAAAGTAACAAGGAAGAGGGCGGGAAATTGTCCTCGCAGCATGTCCCTACCCCACCGGTGTCACCAAAGATCGTTTATTTAAGAATGAATTTCAATGCTCAAATATTCAACTTCCGGTCTGTGACAATGGGAAGTACCTCTTACGCCTGCGCTACATTCCCGTGGATCAGGTTTAAGCATAGCCGTTACTATAGTGACGATACTTGTACAAACCTGAAATGAAGCTATTTTGACCGAAAACGCCATGGCAGCGTAAATTTTAGCTCTGTGTGTCAAAAATACTTTTGTATGTAATTTGGATGATATCAGCAACGAAATAAAAACAATACACTAACAGACTGGTTTGACGGTACACGGTAACAGGGACAGAGTGAGCACTCTTCACACAACTTCATGGGTGGAAGAGAACTTCTATTGCTAAGGTTCCGCTTTGCCAGATGGACGGAATTATTTTGGTGAAGGACCTGACGAACCCCATCGTGCTGGATTAGATATTGTGCCACCAAACCAGTGAATGTTACAGCTTTATTAACGCAAGAAGGCGCTTTTCTGACACCGAAGATATGGCATCACGAAGCTATGGTGCGTGTGTCCTGTGTCACAGAGCAGTTGTGGTGAGGATGACGTGCAGGGTAAGTTCAGTTCAGTTTGAGCTGTTTTTGAATGTCATTGAAGACAGACTTTTTGCTAAGAAGGAGGTCATACAGCTGTGTCCCAATATAGTGAAAAGCCTGCACAAAATTAGCTAATTGTACAGAAAAGTTGACAGTCTAGACTTGTCTATACACAATTTAATAAGCGTAGTCCAAACCAAATAATTCTTCCAAACACTTTACAGCTAAACTGTAAAGTGTTTGGTGTAAATTATTGCCTGTAAAGCCCTTTGAGGCTATAAACAGTGATTTGGGGCTATTAATAAACGAAAGGGAAAGGTGAAGTCATGACTCATTATATTCACTTGTTAGGAAGTTGTATGTCAGCATTTGAATGGTCTACATGAAGAGTTTTTCATCCCTTGTGCTGTTAAAATAGATTCTATATATGAACTTTGCTTGGATGTTTGACGAAAGGGAGGGTTGGTTGGCTGTTATGTCATTGGGGTTCATCAATTAATAATGGAGTGTTATCTATTTATTTATTTATTTATTACTGTTCACTCTTAGGGAATGAGTGCAGTAGCACAGCCACAGCCCCAGGTGGATTTCTTAAATGGAGCGCTGCACAGGAAGCACCCAGGGGTGACCAACTTGAAAACACTACGCTTACCTGAGGAACTCCAGAGAGCTGCACAGTCAATTATTCATAGTAAGTTAGCATTCCATTTTACATATCAGTTGATATTGTTGGCAGTTAACTGAAGGTCCTGAAGTGAGCAGAAATCTTTAGTGAAAGTTGCTGCTGTATTTTTGTCGTTGATTTGATGTGACAGTGTGCCTCTCCCTTTTCCCTTGTCTTTAGGAGCTCAGGTGACAAAGCTGACTGAACGTGCCCACAGCCTCACAAACTTCCTGTGGAGCAGAAAACGAGCAGCTGAGGATGTCACGCTGAGGAAAAAAGCCATGAGCCTGGAGAAAGCGCTGTGGGAAAAAGCCCAAAAGAAGGGAGGAGGTAGGTCACGTGAATCAAAATATCAGAAAATAAGAGAATATATAATTATTGGACAGAGATTGTTTGATCCAAGTATTTGTCACCCATATGTTTGATAAAAATATGGGCCTTTTATTGCAGATATAGACGAGCAGCTGTTGGATACCCGCATCAAGAGGAAAGTGCTGTCAGAACTTAAAAGAACGACATATCACTGGACTCCCATAAAGTAATTCTGTTGCTCTTTTATTTATGGGTAATAGCCATAAATGTGGTTGGGGTATAATAAGATACCATCTCAAAAATGTCAACATAGAAAGCTCTTAAGAACGTTTTTCTCCTATCTTACTTAAACATCTTTTGTATTCACACATATTCACAGATATTTAAATGTAAAGCTTCTGTAGCCTTAAAATACCGTGGGCCGTTTAATTGCGGATTTATCCTTATTCTCAGCTGAGACGAAGATGAATATCACGTTGTCACCTCTCTGTGGTTTAGGTATGATGAAGAGCTGGGTGTGATTTACATGGCAGCTCGACTGGCCGGGGGCTATGCTGCAGTGAGGAGAGCTCTCAATGAGGTTTGGACAGTAGTTTTCACTCTGCAGGGATGCAAACTCGTCACCTTTTGGGAATATTCGTTGTCTTAGGTCAAGCTGCTTGCCCACATGACTTGATGAGGAAACAGTATTGTTTTAAACGGATTTTATTATTAGGTGACTGTGGTTGTAGTTTACCAGTTGGAGTGACTTGATGGCTCAAAAAAGCCTAATCGCACTCAATGAAGTGGTACACTTAACTTCAATTAGATAATGTGTTACACACCTCTGCTCATTCATTTTTAACAGGTCATTCTTTGAACTGTTCAAAAGTTACCCTTAGAATGATTTTGCAGTGACATTGACTCAACCTAAAGCAGCATTTTTTTGTATATTCTAATAAAAATACTAGATATAGACTATTAACATTTTTGAGAAAAAATATTTCCCCTTGCCATAGGTGTAATGCATTTTTGGATTTTTGTCAGCTTTTGATCTCTGGTTTGTTTGCATCCCTGATTCTTATTCTCAAACTCTTTGATAACTCACAGTTCACACACAGTGATATTCTCTCACCACTATTTTTTGACCTCTTCCTCCTCCTGTTTTATTGTCTTTCCAGATTAAGAAAAGAGATCCCTCCTTTGCTCCTCACTCTCTCCTGGATTTTGGTTCAGGGTTGGGAACGGCTGTCTGGTTAGTATCTACATGAGCACTGAGAGTTTCTTCATCTGTCTTGTACGACTTAACATCCAGTTCCTCTCCTCCTTTTTTATCCTCACAGGGCATCACACTCATGCTGGGGGGACAGTTTGAAGGAGATGGTGTGTGTGGACACCTCTGGGCCCATGAACACCCTGGCAGAGCAACTTCTCAAAGGCACAGACGTTTTTATTAATTTACTATAACACAAATTATTGTGCTTTCATCTATTTTATGAGAAAATGAGAGATTGTTTGTTCTTTGTTGAGCAGGCGACAATGAAAAAGCCGAACCTCACATCAAGCAAGTCTACTTCCGACAGTTCCTCCCTGTTTCCCCTAAGGTGAGCCACTGACTCAAAACCTAACCTGACTCTGTATTCAGTGGTAATAAACCCAGGTCTTTTACTTCTTGCTTCAAAGGCACTGGCAGTCGAAGTCTTTTGATGTGTAAAGAGACAGACCACGGCTTTCAATCTCGTATCACAAAGAAAGATTCAAAGCCAGATTCTCCTCGTATTCACAGCGAGAGAAGTTTCTCTTTGAAATTTCTCCATGGAGGGGCCGTCACTAATGAATTTGAAGTGCGGGAAGTGCCTGACAGTCCACTGTCTCCCCCTGCAGGTGCAGTTTGACGTGGTGGTTGGGGCCTTTTCCCTCTCAGAGCTTCGCTGTAAGAGCGAGCGAGAAGAGATCCTGTTCACTCTGTGGAGGAAGACCAGCTCATATCTGGTTGGTTGAAATAATGACACCACACCACCTAGTCTGCATAGGTGATGCCCCATTTTTCTCTGGTCCTTTGGACTGTATGTGAAATCCCATTGCATTACTTTGCAACGGGAATCTGTTTGTTTAAAACACCTGCTTGCACCAGGATCACCAAGACAAATTCCTTTGTTTTCTGCAATCGGTGATTAAAATTCTAAAACTCTTAAACCTATGATTATATCATATTTTTAACTTTTCATATTGTAGGTTTTGGTTGAAAATGGGACCAAGGAGGGCCATCAGATACTTATGGAGGCCAGAGACATTTTATTAAAGGTATTCAGATGCTTTCTTTCAGTGTCCTCATGTAAAATGATGTCTATGCAGTTATTTGATGCTGATGCTTTCCTCTCTCTGATAACTACAGAAAACAGAGAAGATGGTCCATGACACCCGACCTGCATCAGTGTTCGCCCCTGTATGTGTTCACATAACTGGTCCTGATGTTAAAACATCTTGCATACATTCAGTTAACAGTGTTAATGTGTGATTACATTCCCTCTTCTGCTGTTTTCTCTAGTGCCCTCATGAACTGCCGTGTCCGAAGCTGGCCCGTCTGTCCCCACTGCCCTGCAACTTCAACCAGCCCTACCACCCTCTGCCGTTACCTGGGGTAAGACAAGACTCTGGAGAGGTAGATTATGAATTACATGATCTATCTGGGAGGCAAACGAATGATCGAGGATTAGTCAAGTTGTCTTAGTACCCTGCTGCTATTTGTCTCCCCCCTGTCACTTTCCCTTCTTTCTCCAGGCTCATGTACTTTCTGAGATTGTCTAATACTTAATGGTTTTATTTTTTATTTTTAAAGAAATGTACAAACACGCTTCAATCTGCAATTAAAAGAGACACACGGAGGTAAACAGCCTGTGTGTAGCTCCCTACACAGGCCTTCGTTTCCTGAAGAGGCTTTCATATCTTACTTTTTAGAAACAGTTTCCATGACAGGAAAAACACCCGGAGAAGGGCTCCCTCAGCAATCATCTACCCGCTTTTTCTAATTAATTCAGCGACTAAATAAATTGCTATTGCTGCTGCTGGAAATGTAAAACGCATCACTTCCTGCGGATCAGAGAAATTATTGAGGAATTACTGTGTTGAATTACTGTTGTATTGTATCAGTCAGTGACATAGAATACCAAAACAGAAAGGAACTATCTGCAAATGCCACAGCTTATAACTCAAACAGATCTAAAAAGTACTAAATAACAGATGCTGCATCAACCACTTTTTTTCAGCACTCTGATAGAAAGACGGAGAAGTTCAGCTACCTGATCCTGACCCGGACAGACTCAGCGGAGGCGGGCAGAGACGGTGTGGACTGGGCCAGGCTGATCGCACCGGTGCGGTCCAAACCGAAGCACGTTCACTGTCACATGTGCTGCTCCGACGGACAGATCCAGCACGTGGTGGTGACCGCCAGAAAACACAGCAGGTAGAACATCAGAGACACTGCCTGACATGTCGGCAGGGATGCAGCTGACAGTAAATCCACCTGAGCTCTGTTTACCCTCAGTTTTAATTCAAGCTTAGTGTAGTTTGTGATTTAGTAGCTTTCACAGATTTTAATCTACTATGCATAATTCCATGATCTGAACTTTTAGCTTACCTGCCAGTGGCTGGTATAAGCTTAATTACAACAGTTTGCCTACCAAGAATATTTTTTATCGGGCAAATTAATTACCGTAGTATACTTTTTTTTGATAGAAATATGTCACCCTACCTGCTTTCAGTGCCATTCTGTATATAGGGACACTGTTTATTTAAACGATCAGCTTTGAAATTAATCATGAAGTGCAACAGACTTCATTTGAAGTGAAGTTTCTAAGTTTGATAGTAGGCAAACACACTATATATGACCCAGGCAAAATATTATGGACTGAGAAGGTTAGTAGGCAGTATGGTGGGTGACACTCATTGATTCATCTGTCAAAGACATATTGACAAAAACTGATATCCCCAATTGTGTTCATTTCTATAAAGCTTATTTATTTATTTAATTTATATACTTTCCAGATAATATCAATTCAAAAAATGATATAATTCTAGTAAACTGATGCGTAGGAGATAGTAGCTTTTGCAACAAAATTTTAGATTCAGAAAGTACCTCATGTGAAGCATTACATAAAACAGTCAGTTCTGCTTCTTCCAGAAATGGCATTTGCGGTCGTGAAAGAATTTTTAAAATACTACTGTTGTTGAAATGTATTTTTTTTGGTAATATTTTTAATGGTAGTGTCGGAGTTGGTTAATTGTCTACCTGTTAATCTACCACTACCCCCCTGACTGTGATTTCTCTGAATTTAGGTAAGGATGTTAATGTGTTGTATTTTCATTTATCAGAGATGTGTATCGTTGTGCCCGGAGCAGTGAATGGGGAGATCAGCTGCCAATCATTCAGCAACAGGAGGCGGGCGTTCAGAGTGACTCACAGTGATTCAGAGGAAATGGCAGCATTATCAGGCTTTTAATACAATGGAATGAACTCTACGACTGAGATAAACATGATAGACAAAGACTCAGCACACTAACCAGAATAGTTGTGTTTATCTATGAAGAGCCATCTAATTGTCTTCTTCAAGTAATTATATCTTTACTAGTATGTTGCCTGAACTGAAACAGTTTTCTTTGTTTATTTTGTGGAAAGCAGTTGCTGTAATTGGTAAAACATTGACTAACTTGTTAACTGGTGTGAGACTATCAAGAATACTACAATAGAAAAACTTCAGCCAATCAGCAAAAGCCACATTCTGGACTTTACACAGCTTTATTATACATCACCTTCAATAAACCATGACCCATATCATTTACCAAACACCTGTGATCCATTTTGTGAAGAGAAATCTGATGCCTGAAAAGTCCCAAGATGGATGATAAATCATTTCTTTGCCATTGCTGCATGTTTCTGTGCTTCACATTGACGTTCAAGAGACAAACTTCAGAATTAACATCCCATTTCTAAGCACCGCTCACTGCTGGGGTAAAACTAACCTGTAAATGATGGAATTATGAAGCCAGTAGATGTATTGATCAAGCTTGCCAACAGTTTGACAGAAATGTGCTGAAGGAACTGAGGACAGCTGTTCTCAGACCGTCATGGAGGCCTGAAGATGTCCGCTTCTGTCTGGTGCAGGACTAACAGCGCAGATGATATTATCTGCTCCCTCCAGCACCTCCCACCTGCTGCAGTCAGCTGGAATAAATGTTCAAGGGGAAATGCAGAAAACAGCTACACTCCAACACTAACTGGGAAAATGACAGGGAATTCCCCAAACTGCTCACCTGATATGAAAACACCTTAATCAGATTTGAAAAATATGATTTTTCTGTATCGTCGTGTTTTGTGATTTAAAGTCCATGTTTGGCTAATGTTAGGAACTGTCATTATTCTGTATATTCCTGGCATAATCATAAATAATAACAACAGGAAAACAGAGGTAAATCTGCATATTTCAAACACCGAAGAAGTGCCACAATCAGGTCTCGCAAAAGATTCTTCTCTATCTTTCTCCTGATCCATTAACTCCCAACAATCTCTCTCAGGGCTGAGGTCAAGTCTGGATACTTGTACTGAAACCCAGACTCTAAGGTCCTCTTGGGTTTTACTTTCTGGCCCTGGGTGAGGACCACGGCCCTCTCAGCGCCCATCAGAGTGTTCATGACGAAGCCGGGCACAGGAAAGATGGTGGGCCGCCTCAGCACCCGGCCCAGCTCTTTGGTGAACTCGTAGTTGGTGT
>OMKZ01019961.1:16225-35592 GCA_900302535.1 Neoniphon sammara
CCAAGTGTGGCAGCATTTTTCCCTCTGTCAGTTAAATGGCTCTCTGCTTAGTTTTGGCTTTTGGGGAGAGATCATTGGCCAACCGGATGGAAAATATGCATGAAGTACATTAAGAGGCTGCTCTCAGAACTCAGGCCAGTGTGTGCGTATGTGTGTGTGTGTGTGTGTGTGTGTGTGTGTGTGCATTCAAGCATGCATGTATACATAATGCGGTCTGCCCAATATTATTAGTCCTGTGCCCCCCTTAGTTACAGTGTGTGAATCCGCAGCACAGTCAAATTGAGCATTGTGATGAGAGTATTCTTCAGCTCTGCTTTTGATCTTTCTGCCTTATAAGACTGAAAACTACTATTCTCCGACAAGTCTCTTTTTGATCTCCAAAGGCGTAATGAAAGTCATGGCTATGTGCCTTTAAGATAAGATAGCCATCAGAAGTTGTGAAGATGAAAAATATCAAAGATAATTGGAGTGAGGGTGAAAAAAGATAATTAAATTGTATGCTGGGAATGTTAACGGCGTGGACTTCGTTTAATAAGCAGATTCATTAACCATTGTGCTGTATCAGTATTCCATTTGTGTTTGATTAATAATGAGCCAGACCCATTTAATAAGAATAAAACATTCATCATCAATACACATAAATCAACTAATGATATTTCTTTGGCAAACAGTACAATTGGATCTCATTAAACTTCCTCCATTCAGTGGTATCCTGCATGTTAATTGAAATGCCTCAGAACCTTTCGAAATGTGTTCAAGTTAATCATTTGGCTTGATTCACAATTAGTCTAATCTCTGTCAGTGGGAAATGGAAAGTCCGGCCAAAGAGTGTATCAATTCCGCCCGACCACTGGGTCTGAGTCGCCTTTTATGCTTGTGATTGGTTGTGAAGTTCCATTGCAGAGGCGATATCACAAGGCCACACAAAGCAGTAGCTCATTAATCTTCCATGAAACTGCAGGAAAATTGAGTCCAGAATCAGGACGTAAATCCCTAAAAATGGCAATGGCCTTCCTGTACTTCCTAATGGCATGCAAGTCTGAACAAAGCCAGGCAGAGGTGCTTTGTTGTGGCGCTTATAGCACGTAGTCAGTCACTGCTGCATTCAAAGATTGATAATAATCTGATATTTGAGTTGTCTCCTGCTGGATGATACTATTTCTGGGGGTATTTTTTTTTCTGACAAAAATGGCTCCAAGAGCTGTATGTCACAGCATTCAGGTTGACAGCAATTACAACTCTTATCCCTCAATCACATTTAATGTGTCAAATGCATTTCTCGCTGATGGCAGTTCAGGTCATTTCAAATGACAGAATCTGTTGCCAGTATAGCAATATTAATAACATTAATAACATTAATGCAAGAATTTCTTATTCATAAATGGAGCATTGCAACATATTGAAGTGGTTACGTGAGAAGGAAATTTAAAGGAAAATTTAAAGCATGTTCTGTTAGAAATTATAGGTAGTACAAAAAGCACTCTTGTTTGAACATGTATGCAGTTTTGGTTACATCTGACCTGCATCCCTGTCAGCAATGTTTTTATTGTGTTTAAAATAATGTTAATGATCTTTCATTCATTCATTCATTCATTCATTCACATCATTTGCTTTCAGATGCACTGTGTTATCATGCAAATGCTGCATGCATTGGATTTATCCTACTTATGCATTAATTAAGCATGCTTAAACTCAACCAGCTAAATCAGTTTTTGAATAGAAATTTCATCAATGAATACAAATTCTAATTATAAATTATGTTGTAACACTAAAATAACAAAGTAGCTGCAGCATACATGCATAACATATTATGTGTTTTTGCTGTGTATTGTGTGTAGTGTTAAGCCAACGTACCCATCAATGCTCCTATCATTTGCAGACAAAGTAAGGCACAGGCCCAAAAGCTTATTTAATGTTGTATGATAACAAATTGTTCTCATGCAATTGAAAGAGCAATTGTGCCCGAGGGTTGGTCAAAAAGTTCTATGTATTAGTTGCTGTAGACAATGCTATGGACAATTTTAGGACAAGAATGTAATGATGTTGTTTATAAATAGCACTTTAAAAGGGTTATTCAAACTCCACTCAAAAGAGTAAACATCCAGCACGACAGGCAGCCGTTTTCACTCATATCTCTCACTACACTTCACTGGGCTCTTCAAAGCACCACTTAAATGAAGAATGATACAGAGATGCCTATGGCAAGGAGAGCGCAGCTTTGACTGCATACAAACTAACCTGTACCAGCACACTGTATCTGATGGTTGGGGCCTGGTTCAAAATGAGCTTACTTAAAGACATGGCAAAGAGCTTCACTCTAATCTACTTTTCACAATGCAGCATTCATGGCCAGTCAATAGCCTGATGTTTTATGCATTAAGAACAGATGGAGTGAGTCAAATACTTATAACTTCTCACTGGTCCTGTGTAGAATTTAATCTATTTTCCACTGACTCACTATAGCATGGAAATGAATAAACACCTACTGATCTCACGTGTCTGTTCCAACACGCATGCCCGCACACCCACCGACGCACACAAGCACACACACACACACACACACACACACACACACACACCCATGCAGACATGCACACGCATCACATGCACGCACACAAGTGCATGCTCACACAGACACACATGCATTATAGGCGCACACACACACACACATACACACATTTGCCCAACAATCCCATGGTACTCTCATCTCAATGAAGTGAAATATAATTGTATGAGGTAATACCCCTGATATAAACAGTGCAGCCTTTGAAAACTATATTAGTGATGACCTCAATCACTGGAGTGGATCAAAAACACTTGTCAGCCAAGCGTTTTCAATTTCAGGCACATCTGTTTACATACTGTGTGGTGTTTGGATTGTATCGCAGACAAATCCCCATGGCAAACCACTGTAAACTGTTCTCATAAACTGCTGTTTACTGTTGCATTAGAATTATATAATCCTTTTGCTGCTTAGTTTCCATTGTGAGAAATTAGGAAACTGTTATTAGGCTCCAGTGGCATCTAGATTTAATTTCCTCCTTTTGCTGCACTCTTTGAGAACAGGCTCCGTATGGTCCAAACACACCAGCTTTTACAAGCTTCCTGGTATTTGGACCAACTCCTGATGGAGAAGTAATATCATCCTTTTCCATGTCCACATCATTTCTAACACAGCAGGGATTTGTTTCATTTATGTAACAATGAAAGCTGCTGGCAGAGTGCCCACATGTTGCTAAATGGAACATCGACGCCAAGAAGCAAGGTGCTTTTTAAACAGAGATGGAAAGACACCAGAGAGTGCTTTCGGGGAAGAATGAGAGAATTGGATGGCAGAATAGAAAGCAATCAATGCTTCTTTGTGTTGTTCACAACTTTTACCCAATAGCTCTTCCACTGTCAGAGCATGTATAAAGGAAACACATGAAGTTTATCTGGAGTAAAGAAGAGTTACAGGATGCAGTAGCAGGCAGCGCTTCAATAAAGGACTATAGATCAAAGAAAGACATAAGTATTTCACTCTAGATATATGAAACTGTATATGCCTTGGCCTCCACACAAATTGAACGCCCACACCCACACATGTAAATGTCAGCACAGCAGCAGAGCAATGCTGTATGTCTTTTTTTTTTTCCTTTTTACAGGCTTGTTTCAACAACATCTGCACTCATTCAAACTTCCAGGTGCTTCATAACCATAATGATTAGTATGCACTGCAGTTGGGGAAAAATCACTGATCACAGATATTACTGATCCAGTTCTGCCAAATCCAGCTATTGTGGGAAAGCTTTGGCCTGGGCCCGGTCTGTAAAATTGCACCTGTTTTTGGACTAATTCAAAGCTACACCCCTTGTCAGATGTTCCAGAAAGGGGAGCTTGTTTTAAAGCTGCACTAGGCAAGATTCTGATATGAAAAAATACACCCGTCATCAGTTTCACCAGCAGGGCTGCAACCTAATGGAGACTCTGTAGATTCATCTTATCTCCACATTTCCTAATTTCGTGTGCTGGATATGCAGGCTACACTGGTGGGTAAATGTTCTCCTCCCATAAGTGAGAAATTAAAATTTAAAGATGCATTATGCAAAATTGGGGATTGATAGTGAGGACTGTTTAGACTCAGCTGACAAAAAACTGCAGTTATTTATCACTGAGTCAGTTCAATGATGAGAACCATGTAGAATCAACCATCAAATATGAGTGTATTTTTTGTCAGTAAAGTGCAAAAGGTCCTCATCATAGGCCTGATGATGAGACCCATGTAGACTCAACCATCACCATTTTTGAGCTTTGTGAGTGTTTTTTGTCAGTCGAGTCTAAAACGTGCTCATCATCGATCAGACACTGAGAGCCATGCAGACTCAACCGTCACATTTTGTCCTTAGTCATCATCTTTTATCATTTGACTCTAAAAGGTCTTCACCATGGGTCTGACGATGAGAACCATGTAGACTCAACCATCAAATTCTGTGCTTGGTATGTTTTCTTTTGTCAGTTGAGTCTAAAAGGTCCCCATCATAGGTTAGATGATGAGAACCATGTAGACTCAACCATCAAATTCCATGCTTATTCCACAGTTTTTATCAGTTGAGTCTAAACAGTCCTCGCTTCAATCGGCCCTCCGCAAATTTGCATCATGCCATTCACCTTTAAGAGAGAGACGCCAAAGCATCCAGAGATCGCTGGACTTAGCAACAATCTTTTGTGTCTTTTGCCCCTCTCCCCCCTTCAGTATTGGTTGATACAAAATAACTGGAGGCTGGCTGGGCTGGTAAACATGAGAACACTGTGTGTAATGTACTGACCTCACACTACATGATTTCTGGGTTTTGTAGTTTGCAAATTTAAACAGTTCCTGCTGCCGTTTGGGGGGCTGCCAGTGTGCGAAGTTGCGTAGTGCAGCTTTAAGTAGTGGCTCTGTATAGTTTTAGGGAGGAAACCTTTGAAATGTCAAAAAAGTTTATGATAAAGCTTTAGTGCTGAATAAATAAAGTGTTCAAAGAGAAAACAAGATCCCTGGAACACTGTTTGAAGCTAGAAAGGAAGTGTTTTGGCTGGAGTGGTCTCACCCTCCCACCACATCTAAATTTACAAAGAACAATCTTCAAGGTTGACTATTCACTTTGCTTCAAAAGGTTATTTTTTTTTTTATATGTGACGAGATGAGATCTAAGTATTTGCAAATGAATTCTTAAATGGCTCCTTTTTTTCTTACCAAAATCGCATTTTGCAGCTTTGATGTATCTGGTTCTTAGTGTGTTGAAATCAGGACTCTGTGTTATTTTTCCTAACTTTATGTTCATAACAGTGCACTGCTGGGCAATATATTTTATTTCCAGCAAGTAAATAAAGAACAGGTTATGTAATCAATCTTTTGGGGGTTTGAAATCATAATATTGAACACAACTGTCAGCCATGCCATTAGCATGATTCATTTCTGCCGTTTTACATTTACAATTTCCCTACAAGAACAACATTGATTCCCTGTGTGTATGTGTGTGTATTCATGCATTTGTTTGCCTTTAAGCGTGTGCATGTGTGTGCATGTGTATGTGTGTGTGTGTGTGTGTGTGTGTGTGTGTGTGTTCCCAAGTGTATTGTATATGTATGCATCTGACACAATTTCCTTCCTATTTTCTTCCATAATTTGAATCTGAGAAAATGTATTAATTTTGCAGGGGTGAGAGGAGCCTACACAGAGGCAGTAAATAAATCTCTCCTATTATTACCCACAATGCCCTGTCAGGTCCATACATCATCTCAGCACATCATAATTAATTGCACACTAAACTATTCTGTTCAATTAACCATGAGGGAATGGATGGAGAAGAGAGAGAGAGACAGAGAGAGAACGAGAGAGAGAGAGAGAGGGAGAGGGAGAGAGAGCTAGAAAGAGAGAGAGGGAGAGGGAAGGGGGGCATGCAGGGTGCAGAGAATGACTTCATTTGTCTATTCTCCATTTTTACAGCCAACACAGATACAGCTATCATACAGTTATCAGTCTTATGGTTTGTTTTGCTTAACTACATATTTACATTTATATATATCTTTTCTTGTTTGTGTTACTGTTTGGTTGCACCTCGTTTGATATCTCGTGGACTAGTCTGGTCATATTTCCATATTTTCCAGAAGTATTGTATTGTACATGGACAGGAGAGTTGTTCAAATTCCACTTGCCCTTCAGTGCTGTTCTAATGGGAAATGTGCTTATGCAAGGCGATCTCACCCTGGAGGCTTCACATTTTCCACCAAGGCTCTGTCAGGTCAACAGTCTCATAAAAAAAGTGGAATAACATTATGAAGAAGGTAATGGTGAAGCGAGGTTGTTGCTAATACATTCCCCATGTTGCCTGAGGAGCGTCTGAAGCCAAACATACTTAGCTGCAACTCTTAAACAACTCGGAAACGCTTGTAGTTTGGGTGGAATCAACTGTCCTCCCGCGCTCAAGTATTGAAAAGTTGGTGAGATGTGGGACATTGTTGGGGAATGTTTACAGTTTTGCAGACAGTTTACAACAATCAGATTTGGCTACGGCCACGTTTGTCTGTGAGAAGTCAGTGTCCCAGATGCAGAAAAGTACAGAGTAGATAAACACTCAGTGAGACAAACAAACAAAATTTCCTGTATCCTCAGAAAGAAACATTTCTTTTTTTTTTCTTTTTTTTTGGCTCTCAGGAGGCATGCCAAATGTACCATTAAACCCCTCCCACAATGATGCAAATATGATGCAGGGATGTAGGTCAACCTGTTCCTCCTAACTTACCCGCTCAAAATAAACAAGGCTGTAACTGAAGTGCAGCCATTTTGGCTTAGGTTCAGTTTGGATTGGATTTGCTTAGGAACAGGGAGGTGTCAGGAACAGTGCTAATATAGTAAAGGTAAGAGCAAACATTTGGGGTAGGATTATAGTCATGGTAAGGTAAAGATTGGATTTAGCATTACAGGCTACAGTAGAATTGAGTCACTGACATTTTGAGGTGTAGAGTATTTCATTAATGCAACAATAAGTCATGCAGTTTATACTGTATGTGTGCAAACACTGACAGGCACACCCACAATAATGCTTCTACAAATAATGATGACAAGAGAAGTCACATGAACAAACGTCTTTAACGGTGCACTATATGCAAAAATGAGGAGTGACTGAAAGAAGGTTCCTTTAGACACAACTTATCAGTGAGTCAGGCCAACGAGAACAATGAGAACCATGCAGACTCAACCATCAAATTTCATACGTACCCCACTTTTTTGTTTTCTTCTTTCAGTTTAAAAGGTCCTCACTCCAATGCAGTTTTACATGGTGCAACTTTAACAGGAACGCTTATGATCAGCTGATCTGTTGATAATTGTTCTCACCATTGTTGGGGAAAATCACTTTTTAAAATAGCTGCTTTACTTGGTTAATAAAAAGTAACAGAAATATGCAGTAAAAATATGGTTTGTGCAGCCAAGTGTGTTGTCTGTAATTATTTTAAAATGCAATCCAAGACAATTGCTTTCTTTCTCAAACACTTTATGGAGTCAGAGGCATGGGGCTCCCTGACAGTATTCCTGCTGCCGCAGAATGAAATCATGGAAGAGAAGAGTGCATGAAATGAAAGTACAAGCTTGCTCAAAAGAGCAAATTAGAGCATGTTTCTTTGATCAGTGCGCCTTGATCGAGACACTGAACCTCTGTGTGCTCGCTCTGGATGCTCTGTATAACAGCGTCAGCTAAAACGCTCGAAATGTAAACGCAAAATGTCAGAAATGCATTTAATTTGGTTAACCTAACATTAAGCCTGTTTCAAGCTGTGCCAACCTCCACACAGTTAGCTCAGTGGTTACACACACTCATGAGGCCGCGCTCTCCTGAACTGTTCCTTTAGTATCACATCAAAAACACTTCCCATGATTAGATCTAACCAAATTATACTTGTCACTTTATTAACACGGCTTGTTATAAAGGTTCCAGTGTCTTAAATCTCTCACTGTCACCCTCCCTATTCACTTAGCAGAATAAATATTCGTTTCATGTAGAAACCATTCCTGGAAATGGATGAAAGTCCCAAAGGAAATTTCATATCTGATGTACCATTTGTCACTGCTGCATGTAAGTCAGAATTTATGGTTCCTATTACCAGACCAGTAAATCCAATGTTCTGTAGCCGAAAGCTCTTTTGTTGCTTGATTTAGTTTATCTGAAAAATATGTTTTACAATAAAGTATGAATATGTCAGTACAGGCAATGTATATCACAAAAGTATAAAAATAAAAACTACTAGCATGGAATTTATTCTGTTCTGTGGCAACCAAATTCTTCAGTGCAACCACAGGAGAGACGGCAAAACATAGAAATATCTAAGATTGTTCAGTTATGTTACATGTTATATACAGTAACTTCAACAGATGATGCTGTTTCACTGGTTAAATTAAGTTTGTTGAAACACCATAATTACCGGGCATGTAAACAGCGTTTCGAAGCACTTATGATGAATTTCTGTACAGAGATATGAAGCTCTCAAACTCATTTTATGGTATGGACATCGTCTCCTGAAATGTGCTGTGATGCTGAAATGCACCTTTCCTGCAATGTGCCTCGAAACATCTTATGTAAAATGGAACCAGTTTTAGTGTATTTCATGTAGGGATCTGGACCTGAATGTCATTTATATGTAAAAATAAATAAATAAACGCAAAAAAAAAAAAACAACCCCACCAACAGCAACATCAACAACAACGATTCTTTCACCTTCCCTGTGAAGCTGGTTCAAGCTCTGTGAATCATTTCTTTTCATTTTCACCCACGTTTGCCCATCTGAATTTAAAATGGTCCTCTTCCACTGAATCACTGAATACCATAACATATGATATGTTACTTCAGGGATGGAGAATGACATTGTATTGAAACATAGTACATATTAATGAACAATTGGGAAACCACGCACATGGGTTTGATTAGCATTTTTTCCCCAAAGTACAGTTTGACCAGTAAAACATTTATTCTGTATTTTCAAACATTTCCAGAAAAGAGGCATTTCTGTGAACCTTAAAAACATCTTCTCTTGATTATGAAGCCCTACTATTGTGTTTTAAACCTCCACAAAGTGAGGTTTTGACATGCTTTTTTAATAGTGTTCAAGAAAATACTTCTTCACGCAATTATGCTTATATATTCACCACTAGCATTTAAAAAAATATAAAGGGCACTATCCATTGTTTCAGTGAATAAGGATCAAATGGCAGCTTGCTTCAAGTGTCAGCTCAAATCAAAGGGGCTAGGGGTTATGCAAATGTATACTGGAATGGTGGAATTGTCCTTTAATACTGTGTCACATATTATTAAATTTCACTTTAATATTCACCACAAGCAGCTTTTTAATGAAATAATTAAATGGCACCCAGTTACAATTGCTAGTTCGGATGAATTCAAAGGGGTGAGGGGTTAGTGTGTGTGCAAAGGATGGTGATCACTGTGTCACCACAGATCTTGAATGCACCATTCAAATTCACCCCAGTAATGAGGAGAATATAAGCTTGCGTCCCCCCTCCCCCAGAAAACCTCCATCACATGTGACATGAGTGACATGCAATACACCATCTGATGGCTCGCATACAAAGCCAGGGATGGAAATTCTCTCTCAAAGATACACCTCAAAGTCATCCTCTCCATACATCCGCACTGAGCACTGGGAGAAAAAGACCTGATTATTATGTGCATGAGATGATGGATCACATGTATATTCTGTTATCTTGCCAATAGCAGCATGTACCCTGTGTATCACTTACCAAATAACAGAGATGCAACCGTTTACAGAAGTCAAACGGCAATTTAACTTTGATCATACCACATCGCTGATTTACATTTGAATCAATCTTTGATTGCATCAGATGAATTTCTGGCAAAAATGAAAAAAAAAAAAAAAACAAGGTCAGAATACATTTCAGCTGATCTTGAATGTTCCCCCTCTCTCAGCCTGCCCTGCACTTCAATTTACCGTCTCATTATTCAAAGTGAAAATGAAAATTGGAGCCTGAAGCATTTGTATTTGAACAAAGAGAGGGAAGCAGATTATGAATGTTCAAAATGTAATTTCTATTACACTTCCATTATTCTTCTATTAATCACAGATTCATTCTCTCTGTGCTCTTCAAGTAAAACTCGCTCATACAGTATTCATGTGCATACAGGGAAAAAAGAAATTGGCAAGGCTATCTGCAATGTTTAATTTATGGAGGATACGTCCTACTGGTGATGACTCACAAGAAATGTGTCAAACGAAACTAAAGTATATGTTTTAATCAGGGGTGTATGAAGTCACTATCTATTTGACAAACATAAGCAATTATGGCAGCAGCGAAAAGCCTTTGTACTAGAATGGTCCTTGTTTCTTTTTTTAATCACAGTATTTGTGAAGAGGGAACTGCTTGTCTTTTTGTTCTTTCTGCCTTTTATAGCAGGGCTAATATTCACAAAGAGAGATGAGATTTAATGCATACTGATTACTCTGGAGACCCACTGTTCAACTCTGGGAGAAACCGTCAATTAAAGAGTTTTAAGCCTCCATAAACTGCACCTTAAACAGCTGATCAACACTATGCATGCCTACCTCCTGGATTTGCCCTGAGTTTTGTTTAAATGGAGCAAATTCATCTCTGGAGAGAAACCATGTAATCCTCTTTTAAATCTCCAAGCAGTTGAATAAGTATGCTATTCATATGCAGTGATTTTTTTTTTTTTTTTTAACTCACACACACAGTAGCATATTCCTCAGAACAGTGACATTGTAAACACAAATGGTACACAGGCAGTATAGTGTTTATCATATAAAGTTATTGGAATATTAAACTCTCACAATAATAGACAACAGTGAAACATGTTAGCCTGTGTGAAATACACAATGAGCGCGTGTTAAAAATGACAAAATGCAACCTATAACACAACACAAAGGCTCACTTGAGCTATATCTGTTTGGATTCATTTTGCTTATGTATGTTATGTATGTATGCATTCATAAGCACTGGAGCATGGATGCATGAAGATATTCTCATTTGTGTGCAATGAGGCTTTGACACTGACCTTGCTTTTTAGGCACATTAAAATTGACATACAATGAACAATAACGTTTGGCTGGATTTCAACACTAACCCACTGGCTTATTGATAATGGCACAAATAGATTTGCACAAACTGTCCTCGTTATTATCGGCCGGTCATTAGTTTGATGAACAGACCAGTAACCCCTCGGGGCAAACCTTGGCCTGCCACAAAAGCAGAGTTCTGTATAAGATGAACTCTGCTGCGGTCCGACAAGTGAAGAACAAAAAAAAAGAAAGAAAGAAAGAAAAAACATCCACCAAGCCTCCGAGCGTTGCACAACAATAACACAGCATGACTATTTGTGGTGCTCATTTGATCCAGACCAAATGAAGTGAGGGGGGAAAAAATGAAGCTTTTGATATCCAACAGGAGAGCGAGATGTTTAAGACATTGATTCACCTTGGGTTCAGAACCACAGTATCTAATTATAGCCATGGGAATCTAGTCAAGGCCATGGTATTTCAGGACTGCAGAGAGACAACATTCTGCTATAACTATGCTCTGCTCTACATGAATCATATTCCCTATGTGGCTTGGCAGCCATTAAAACAGAATGAATGCCCTTTCCCAGTCAAAAGCCATAGGCTACTGCACTGCTGTTATACTAGAAAGGTTAAGAATTGTTTTTACAATTTCTGAGTGATCAACGCAGACTGTTTTTGCATACTTAGAGCACATAAAATTCAGCAGTGGATCGGAGCAGGCGGACTAAAAGAGGAACTGCTCAGAGGCTGTTTAACCGGCAATTACCGCGAGCTTTTTTTAATCCAGTGGGTTTGTCTTTATGCTATTAACATCGCAGGTGTAAAAAATATGATATAACAGGTGATTGGCAAATAGAGGTAGTCACAGCATTAGGCAAAGATAGGGCACCGCACTTCAATCCCAGCAATACTTGGCACCCCATGAAAGTGTTGCTTATGCATATATCAGCTCCATCAAAGAGGAGGGGAGGATGGGGGATGGTGTCTTTGTGAGAGAGGGGGGAGGGTTGCTCTCTGAAGCACACAACCTCATTATTCAGTCTATAGAACAGCACATCCACTCCATTGTTCTTCAAATCAGCCCAAACTCACTGGGCTCATCCGAAGCCCTCAGAAAAGAACAGAGCTGCTTTATGTTTTAAAGGTGCTGCCGATGAGATCTCCAGAATGATCAGTCAAGGGCGCATTATTGCTCCTTGTTAATGCTCTTCATTGTCAAGTACGCTGATATGATTTCTCTTTAGAACATCTTTTTGTCATTAGCAATTCAAAAATGATAGAGGACTGCCATGTGCGCGCGAGGGGGAGATGTCTTACTGGAATATTCTGAGCAGTGTCATTTCTCTCTCTCTCTCTCTTTCTCTCTCTCTCTCTCTTCCCGAGGCAGAGCTGAGAGGCTGAAGACGGCCCGATAGCGAGGGATATGTCGAGAGGTGTGTCTGGAAGCCCAGGCAACGTGGTGAATGATTCCCAGGAAGGCAAACTGATTTCATCACATGGGGAACTGGAATAGATGGTGTGTTGTGTCGTAGCATGCCTGCTTGGCAAGCGTCCTGCCTTGGAGTGTGCAGGACAAATAATGGCAACGCGGAGTGGCCTGCCCGTGTCGGCCTTCCCACCAGGGATTCATGTAAATATGCTCTAACTATTCTTCTACGGCCGCATCAATCATGGCGGATATGACAAGGCCCCTTTGTTCCAGACAAAGAGTGTAAACACAGCTGGAGCTTGCTAGAGGAACCTTTCCCTCCCCTATCTTGCCACTACACCTGTCGGACACACTGCATCAAAACCTCATTTAGAGACCTGATTATCCTAATGACACCAATGTCTTTTCCCACTCTAGCCATTATCGGTTAAATCCACCCTCCTCTAATTAAAGACACACAGTCAACACATGGTCAAGCATGAAAAGGACCCCCCCACCCCCAACACACAAGGGAATCCATCACCCTGCAATTTATCATTTGGTTTATTTTGTCATTATTTGTTTAGCAATGATTTCCCTCAAAATTTTATATTGCTTCACATCCAGCTACTACAGCACAAGGTCTGACAGCATATTTCCTTCAATTGAAAAAAGCCATAAATCAAATGTTGATACAGAAAATCCACACAGGTTATGCAGATGTAAAGTGACAGATATGATGGGTTTAGGCGCCATAATTTGAGGCTTAATTTTATTGCAGCATCTTGCATTTAAAATGATGAAAGAGGAGCACAACTTGATGTAAAATTTCTGTCTAGTCAGTCCAGTCAACATCTCTGAGCACCGACAGCCATAAAATTCCCCACCAGAATCAGCCAGTAGTTCCAGTTTCTCTCTGTTGAGCCACAATCCTGGAGGCACGTTTATGTATCTGCGGCGCCATCTGCGTTATTTCAGACTTCAGGTGGTGTGTGACCTTGCATACAACTCCCAAATATGACCAAGATGTGCAGTTGTTTTGCATGAATGTCAGCTTCACAATGAATGAGAGACTGTCTCAGTGGCCTCCCAGAATGACCCGTTTACATGCACATCAGTTTTCTGTTTATATTTGGTTAATTCAAATATTCCATTAATGACTTGCACATGTAAACGCCATATCCTGTTTTCAGTAAGTGGGATGAGCTCAAATCCTAATTATGAAAAACCTGAATATGCTAGAGGGGATATGCTAGTATTAACTGTTAAATTCTAGCATGTGAACAGCATATCCCCTTTTATTGTTGGGCTTGGCCACAGGGGCTGATGAACAACACGAGTGCTGTTTCCATGGAGTCAGAAACAACAAAATAATGTGCCGCTAAATGAAGACAGAGGGAAAATTGCACAAGGTCTACAGTTTATCATATACTACAGGTTTTCTGTATACACAGGTGAAAAACTAGTTACTGATCGTTCAATGTAAACATCATGCCCCGAATAAGACTTACGCCGCATAAGGCTCACATTCAGAACATTAAAGTGCTAGCAAATGCTCTTAATGTTTTTATTTTGGCTTCTTACCCAAATAAGCCTCATTTTATACATAAAGAAATTATTAAACATAATATTCAATTGGGTCTGGTTTCACTTTAAATGATATTGGAGACATTACTACACGAGACCTCTTGTGTTCTGTATTATCATGATACATACTGAAATACCCACTACAGTAAGTATTATGATTGTGACTGTGACGAGAACTTTCTATTCAGTGAGCATTACTGACCCTCATTGTCTACAACCCTCCATGACATTTCCCAATCCTATATTTTTTTTCTATAATGAATACAACTAATCACTATTGTTAAGGTTAAATCTACAGTAATAGTAACAGTAATTTACAAGAAGACAATATGCTATTACATAACAACAGTCATAACAACATAAACACAGTGCTTGTGCCCATTGAGAACAGATACACATATGTTGTCAGGTGAAGACCTAATATCCATACTATTCAATAGTCATATACATGTATGTATTTTTTAACCTTTATTTAACCAGAAAACAAAACATTTGGAGTATTCATTTTCAAGTGTGGCCTGGCCAAGCGGCAGCAGGCCATGGATGCTACAGTTAACACTTAACAGAAATAAAACAATATAATCAATTCTGGAAAAAAAAAAAAAAAAATCATGAAAATATAAATACTGCCAGGACAAACTGTGGCAGTTTTAAAGTGCAGATTACAGTCCATTAAGGAGTCATCCAGTTTCGGAAAAGCAGGAGCAGTTCTCTATAGATTCTGCCTCCAGATCCTTGATAATGGCCTTAAATTCACTCAGAGTGACGGGCTGCTGAAGTTTCAAGTTATTTTGGAGCAAGTTCCAATTAAAAGGGGCAGAGAGCCTAAAAGCTCTCTTGCGCAACTTAGTTTGGTACTTCAAGTGAAAGTGCATATTATGAGCACAGCCAACGGTTAGTACTACTTTTCTTTGAGATACATGCAGGATACCAGATAGGTAGGGAACAGACCTATGAGAGCCCTCTAATGTACCAGTGGCACCGTCCCCTTGAAGACAAGGCAGGCTAACCGATACAATTCAATTCCCCAACCTGTCGGACTTATGAAACCCTTTCAAAACCCAACTGGATTATATCAAAAATGCATTGTCATTAAGCTAAATATTTCAGTATTTATTCTTAATTCCAGCAAAGTTCACATTCTGGAGACACGAGGTTTTCCCCCAACAGCAATAATACAGCATACTATATTTCTATTTAGAGACATGGACAATTAACTATCATTAACCATCACTTTAAGCAGCTCAGTATTTCTTTAATTTCACTTTGCCCAAACAAAATGGAACCGTTGAACAGTAAAACTTTCCACTTAACCCGAAGCTAGTTCATTCTGTAGTTGCTGCAAGTATGCTGTAGCTTTTTTCCCCTGAACCTATTAAATGTATAAATGTTCTGTTTAGCCTAGCAAAATTGCATATTCAGCTAAATACCTAACAAATGGAGCATAAAAAGTCATGGACAAGCAGAAATACCACTAACAAGAGTTTAATGGCGTTTAGTATTTTACATTTAGCCATCGCATGGTCAGCGTAGAGTCTTTAACCACTGTCAAAAGAAAGGTGCTGTGAAGTAAATCAGTGTAGGCCTGAGCTACATGACCCCTTTGACTTTGCAGGTTAATGCATTGTTGTTGATATGGAGAGTACTAGAGTGGAGAAAATTCCGGTTTGATTCAGCAGAGAAGCTGGGAGTGTTGTTGCTCTAATGGAAGGGGAGAGTTGCTGCAGACAGAGGTCACCCTGGACTTTGTCTGCCTCCTCCTCTGGCTGCCACCCACAGGACCACATGACCTCCTGGATGGCATTTGGTCTGCGTTCGCCAAATATGGGTGCCAGCGTGCCACCCTGCCTACAAAGGTGCCACCCTGGCTATTTGTCAGCACCCATATTTTCGTTTCTCCTTGTTTTTCTTTCTTTCTTTTTTCTTATAACTCATTTCCCCTCTTTTATTTCCAGAGTAATTTGTTCTTGCAGTTTGTCTTTGTATCAGTTGTTTGTATTGTTAAGTATTTTAATTTGCGTATTCCAACTTAATGGCTAGTATGAGTTACAAAAATAGAAACTATGGAAATGAACTGATTACTTGGAAATTATCTTTGATCGCACATATCACATTCCTTTATGTGTTCCAATTTTCAGGGTAAATAAAGGTCCATACACAAAATGATTTCGGAACGGGTTTTCAAAGGGAATTTAAAAATAAAGTTGGCCATTAGATTTGCTAATAGATGGATTTGTTTCATTTATTGAGCCAGCAGACTGTGAAACAATCATCTGTCTCATTTTGCTCTCATTTGGGAAATGCAATAAATCTCAAGGCAAATGTTAGCCAAACCTCATACAAATTCTTAACATTTACTTACTTACCTGCTTAGGGTAAGAAATTGCTGGGTTTCACCACATCAGATAGTGTCAAGTAAGTCAGTCCAAGACAGGTATACTCAGTTGACCTTCAAATGCTTTCTTCTCCTTGTTGTCATTAGCCTCCTATGTGGCATGGCTGACAAATCTGGAACCCTAAGACTCCAAAACAAACTTTAAAAAACATTTTCAAATATCCTTTGACCGAGGTCTGATGCTGAAACTGCTAAGGAACAGCGGGATTCCAGTTGCTTTTGAACTAGCCAGATTGTGATCTTATGTCGAGACTAGCCATGAATAAGAAATTCATTATTATTCATGCTTCAGTTAAAACAAATGTATTAGTGATCAGAGTATCCCAGTAACAGTCGAATTCACCAGGCAGTCATTCCAGTTTAATCAAACGAGAGAGGTTACATCAGAGTCTGGGTATTGGTAAACACAGAATGAGTGGTAACTTGAAATATTCCTCATGTTAATATGCATCAAAAAGCATAATATTAAGATCTAGGGTAGTTTGTGAACATTGTGTCTAGGGATGCTATTGAAGGCAGGAAAAAAGAGCAGCACAAGTAATGAACAGAGAGAACATCAGCCACTTACTCAGGAAAAATCTGAAGGACATTAACCCTAGAAAGTCAAAACATGATTGAAGAGCTGAGTGACGCCTGTCAGCATTGAGTCTAGAGGCCTTATTTTCGTGATGGTGCACGGCACATGGCAAAGGCTTTGAACTGGCAAAGTGTTTCCTTTTCTTTTTTGTCCAGCTCATGTGTTTTTCCTCATTTGCACTTGTTTGGTAGTTGGGTGACTCACAAAATTGACTGCACCTAAGTGTGGCTCAAGGATAGGTGCACTAGTGGGAGTGTTAGTAATGATCATGTGGCACACTGCAATTTTGGCGCTGAGAATGACCGGGATTTACGCTTGTGGCGCCTACCCTGCTCAGACCAGGTCAATGGCTGTTTAAAACGGCTGTTTACAATAGTGGAACTCATGAAGTGAGGTGAGCGCAACAACCAAGGTGAGTGGTGGTAAGAAACGTAACAAAATCCGTTGGTCACAAGACCACAAACAGTGACATCCTGGTGACGTACTGGATGCAGCTCCATTCTAAAGTTCACTGAACTCCCATCTGTACCCACCAATCCTGATTCCATATCCTTATCAAAAAACATGAAATTGCTGGGGTGCAACATCTACATACATGGTCCTTTGTAGATTTCCTAAAAGTATAGCCTGAAGCACTGCAGTTTTGTTTTGTTTTTTTGTTTTTGTTTTTTTTTGGTGGGGAGTGAAGCAGTAATATCTGATTTCCATTATTCAATCTGGATAATCAAATCATGCGATTATTATCGGGAGTTACCAGTGTGTCACTTTGTGTTTTATATATAAATGGCTTAAATAGACTCTTTTCTTTACTCACATGAATATTGGGAATAGCAGCATTATTGTGCACATGTAACCACTGCCAAATATGGCTAATTGGATGCAATCTTATCACTTCCGTAAAACAAACCACAGACAACTGACAAAATAATGGAAACACATTTTATTGTACTACAAAGTTAGCTGTAAGTGTGCATGTTGTTACTAAGTGATCATCATTGTCTTCCAAAACAGTCAATGGATATAATTAAGTGAAGAAAACGTGGTGGCTAGGTTTTAAATATCTTCAGAAATACAAATTCATCTTGCATTAGTTTCCTCTTGGGTGCAGGTGGTCTGGACTCTTCCTTCTATTATGAAATTGTCAGTACGCCAAGGTAAGGATTGCCTCTTCTTATAAAGGGGATGAGAGGAGCTGATTCGACCGGTCATAACTGAGGCCAACCCCAACCACACCCACAGATAATATATTCCTCTTAATCCCACTCTGTTCCCAACTGCGCTACATCACCTGCCTCTGGCCATGAAAATACCAAACATAGTAGCCACGTCCTGTGCGCCTTGCACCACGGACTGAACTTTGCACTATGGGAATAAATGAAAATAAGGCCCAAGATTTCAAATAACCATCAGGAGAACTCAGCGAAAAAAACAAAAACAACAACAACAAAAAAAAAAAAACACAATAGTTGTGCTGGTAGTTATTCCATGTTCTCATTCCCATCCATTTTACTTCAAGGCCTTTGGACTTACCTCCACAAGACCTCATCAAACTCTGCTACACTGCTTACATATTCTGTCAGGAGACAGAAAGAAAGATGCAATTCTCCACAAAGGAATGGTACAATTTTTTAAAATCATATATTATTTGAGACATGACGGGCACAAAACATTCAGAAAGAGTCAGATAGAGTGAAGCTCTCGATATATACTTCCCTCTCTGAATTATTTACCTCCAGCAGCTCCTCTGAAGGAGTGTAAGAATCTATGTTCTTTAACATAACAGCTGTGAAACAATACTCTAAGTTTTCTTTTTTTTTAATTTTTATGCAGCTCTTTAATGCTTTAATGGCTTGCCCTTTAATTTCACCTTTGCAGAGAGATTGCTTCAGTACTATATAAAATACAATACTTGACGTATGAGAGTTTTGAAAGAACAACCAAAGCTTTGCAAACAAAGGGTGGCTTTGGATTTATTTAAACCTTTAAAGTTCTCGGTGTTTTCTGTTTTAGATTTGTATTTGGGAGTGTGTGCGGTTATGGCTGTGCTGGCAGGAGGACATATCTACCCAACCCAAATATTTCAAGGTTTGTATAGCTGTGAAAAAGTTATAGATTTCAGTCAATATTTTCTGCAACAATGTGAATGCAGAGATGTCTTTAAAATATTTAACATTACACGGAAAAAGGTAGAACAGTGAGGAGCTCTGTGAATTTTGCCTGCAATAATAGCGTGTCACTGCTTGAAGTATAGTGCAAAAAAAAAAAAAAAAAAGGGCCAGACCATTGTAAATATATGGCAACTCCCTCACCATATCTGATGCTGTGTAATACCAAGG